>BMAO01029555.1:92764-127214 GCA_019973975.1 Trichonephila clavata | reverse complement strand
AATGGCGAGGCTCGCAACCAATAGCCCTCATCTGTTTGTTTTTTTTAAATGGTTTTCAAATATAAATCAAACAGTGCGTTTTTTCACCTTGGTTAAATTACATAGTTGTTTTCAAAAGTATCATTTAACCGTTGAAACTGAGAAGATATTCACAAAAAAATCTAGGAGAATGTTTCTATTTCAAACCATCAACCTTGGCAGCCAGTGTTTATTTATTTTAAATGTTTGAGAACACGAACATATGATTATTAATTACCTGATGCACCTGATTATCTTTATGCTTTTGGTCGAGTATGAATCATTGTGCTAGCAAAACAAACCTATTAATTAACCAAAAAGTTTTGCCTGCGGTAACCGAGTATTCCTGGTAACGAACTTATGGTTGGAATGTCGTTGAGCTCTGGTGCAACTGAAAATTCGCCTTGTAGACGAATTGTGGCATGTTAAATTATTGGATGTTAGAAATCCTCTTAGGACCTAGGAGGTGTTATGAAAGTTTGGAGTGTGGGTCAGCTTGTGTGTCATTGACTCACTTGTCTCATTTGACTTAGGTTCAAAATTATAATGTCCGTCGACTATAGCACTCGAGTTATCTTAGAGCGCAGCCGTTAATAAAAAAAATAAGATAAATTCATTAACCTAATAGTTTATTTCAGATGAACGAATATAGAGACAACCTCTTATTTCTGTTAGAATTGGTTTATTTAAGTGCGAAAAATTTTGAATTCGGTACATGTATTTCTATAGGTATACAAATAACTATCATAAGCAATATCGCATTATCTTTCGAACTTCGGGGTTAGTTATTTTTCAATACAGAATAAGTAAATTCGAATAAATTTTTTTCAAACATTTGACATATAAATTAAGATTAATTTTTCTTGAATAAATGTCTCATTCCTCTTTTGAATAATGGAACAAATTGTATAATGAGCACGAAATTCGAAAATATATTTAAAAATAGTATTTTTGAGAATTTTTTGGGTACAATGTTTAAGGCGTTTCAAAATCATTGGGTATTTTAATCAATATTTGAAATAAAACGAGTATACTTAAGCACTTCTTCAGATTTTCGAAAAATTACTGAAATTAATAACTACCTCGTAAGAATATTTATACTAATAAACATAAATATCTGTGTGTTTTAGATTTGTTTAAAATAATTTTGTCAGAAATCATTTATTATTGCTAATACACAAGAGATGGCAGCACTAACCAGTTCATAATCCGTTATAAAATCTTGTTGGTTGTCAATAAACGTAGAGAAGGACAACATGCATCAAAAGTAAAGTTCAGACATTTAAATTTCAGAGCAATTTATTTTTGTTGAACAAAAAATCTATACTTTCAGCAAGTGGCAGGGAAAAAACTTAAAATTGTCTACTTTTTTTCTAAATGACGGCTGTCAGATGTCTCTTTTTTAAAGAAGTTATAATTTCCGATTAGGCTTTTTCTTTAATTTATGTTAAAGTAGTAAAATTTTATGAAAAAAAAATTCCTTTTCAAAATATTTAATTTCCGGTAAAATTCTCGATACTTCATTAACTCAAAAATTTTATAAAATCATAAATTTTTTTTTTTTTTTTTTTTTTTTTTTTGCATTTATAAATAAATTTTCCTTTATTGCTATTGAAAAAGAATCTAACTAAATAGAACATATGCTTGGATAATTGTAAATATATTTTGCAAACTGTATACTTCAAAAAAGGAAAATCTTACTTCAAAAGCGAAGTTGTCATAAATTTTTTTACTGACTTTTATACCATGTTTTATGAAGCAGATGATATAATAACGCGATAAACAAGGATTTATAAATATAAACGCATATGAAAATTTCAATGCTATTCTTAAAATATCTCATTTAAAAATCTCGTCGGTTTTCTTTTTGATTCATCAGATTTTAAGGGCTGCCGAAAATTTTGCATAACCGAAGCTCTTTTTGATATTTTCATTTTCCTTTTGGAATTCGTATCTATTTTAAGAAAATGTTTTTCCAACTTGTTTGAAAGTTGTATCCCTGCACAGATATTTTAGCATTTCTAAAAGAATCCGGTTCTTGTCCGTCTTCATAATCTATCAAACTATTGATAATGTCACTGTCATTAAAAGTTTTTTCTTCAATCAAGGGCGGTCTGTTGGTGGGTTGAGAGAAAGCAACTGAACGTGCATTGTCGGGATACTGTTTTTCCAAATTAACAGAGCGTATTGAAGTGTTAATATGTACATTGCAGTGGCGTAACGTATACCCGCGCAAACCCGGCCTCGCGGGGGGGGGGCAGGACTCTAAGGGGCTCAAAAGACCTGACTAACGCCAAGTACGTATTTGCCCAATTTATAAAATATTAAAGGCAAAAATGACTTTGCAGAGGGCCCTAACATTCTCCATTCGCCACTTGTTCACTGGTACATGGATAGAAAAACATTACACAGTGCTGCTTGAACTTCATATATCGCCTAAAAAAAAAGAGATAGCACAGAAAAAATCGCACAAACATAAAATCGCATTAAAAATAACCGCACAAAAACATGTTCTAATGTATTTCACCTCTATTATAAAGACTTTGAAATACACACATGAACTTATAATTACCGTCAGTATCCTTTTTTGAAAATGATTCGTCACTCCCTACGTTTCAGCTGACTTCGGAATTGGTGTCGGCGTCGCCATTTTCAGAGTATCGTCTTCTATGCCAACTAATGCAATTGTTACGCAACTTTTTAGCGCGTTTTTCCCGTAGTGGAACAAAAGCCCTATTAGGACGAAAATTTCGTCTTCGTCTTCGTTCCATATTTTGTCGTACCTTTTTCTCAGCCAATAAGCAACCAATTGACCTCAGGTTTCCGACATTTGGTCGCATTTGTGCCCTAGATGAGCCGAATCATATTTAAATTTTCCCATAGTTTTCTCAAATTTTCCTGAATTTCGCTAGTTTTTGCTTTTTTTATAGTGCTGATACAGATTTGTGTCATTATTTCTTTTCAGCTCAATATTAGTAAATTTAGAGGAGTGGTACAGTACACACTACTTTCTGTTAGTAAAAAGTTCATTAGTTGCATTATTGTAAAATACAACATGTGAAAAACGCGCTAAAATTACTTGGCCATGCCAATGATTGATATCTTGTTTCAAAGAATGTATTATAGAAGAATGCAAAAGAATTATTACAAACTGTTGAATATTAACAATATATATATATATATATATATATATTGTTTATACATATTTATATTTGTCTATTTCTTCCGGATTCCTATGGTAATTTAATATTGCAATTTGTATTCTATTGCTGTTATATTCACCCACGTGGGTTTTAGGCTTTTGCCTTAGTTTATATTGGGAGCTATTGTGTCGAAAAAATTTCTGCTGCAGGAGAAGGTTGAGATCTCACAAACATTGTTTAATCCTGTTTCACTGTCCTAAACCAGTAACAGCTCGAGAAATCATAATAGTTTTTCCCCTCTAGCTACATTTCTCTTTTTGGTTTGTCATGGTTCCATGTTCTTGGTTCTTCCGGTCTGATCTTAAGATTCTTGGGATTTATTAGTCTTCTTTTTAATTTTTTACTGCTATATATATATTATATATATATATATATCACTGTTTATGTTTTGTGTTGTATATTTGTTTCATATGTGTCGATTTTTCAGTGACCGCTGCTCTGTTTCCCTTTTTTTCTGCGTATAAAATTGCCTCCATTTTCAAAATCGCGTCATAATGAACTCTCGTATTGATGCTATTACCGATATCTTTTGATGTTTAGATGATTAAAAAAAGAAAGGGAAGAAATCCTAAGGAGCAGACAACAATGCTTAGGATAAATTGAATAATGGAGATAAATTGTGGAATGGGGGATAAGTCATCGATGCAAGTGGCCAGAAAGAACAGGAACATTTTTCCTTTTGAAAAGGGTAGAAACTCAATTTCCCCTTTCCAACAAATGTTTGCCTTCGATTCTAAGTCGCACACAACTTTCAGGAGCATTAACACTAAAAAAATAGTGCAACTTATAGATTCGAGAAAATACGGTATCTTGGGTATTTTCGCAAATTATCCTCATTACTCTAAAATATTTCGAATTGTAATCTACTATGTTTATTTTAATCCGAAAATAAATTAACATAATGGGAGAACACATGAATAAATTCAAACTTTGGAAGCATAAATCCAATTTAATTGGAACTTATTTTGATTTATGGATTAAAACGAGGATTCTCGTGGTAAACTTATAAAGGATAAGTTTTGGAAATTACTTTCCAAACTATATGCTTCGAATTCTTTAATAGTTGATAGATCTAATATTTCACTAAGGAAATCTTGGTCAAAATATTCATATCAAACGTGTCGAAATCGAATTAGAAATTTCCGTGTTTACCTCACGTTTCGTCTGGTGGAATAGACGTAATTATGAAAATTCAACTCGGAAGCATTCAAATATTTGTTTTGTGTCAAAAATTACCTAAATTCAACCAGTGGAAGGAATCGTGTCTGACTGAGAAATTTAAACGTTTCTGCGCTATCAAAGGTACGAGACAAATATTATAAATAACACAAATATTTTATAACATAAGAATTCCATAACAAACAAGTAATAAAAAAAATCTACTCCTACTTAGAACAACAAAGAAAAGTTTTACTTTAGTAACTTTTTATTAAATAATTACAATTGGTACTTAAATATGTATACACATAGGACAGAATCACAATATAAACTGGCAAAACATATTTAACTAACATTAAAACCTTTTCAACCACATTAAATTTGTAATTACATTTTCTTTAACAAAAGTGAAAAAAATAGGTAAAAATTTATTTTAAAACCAGAGTAAAAGGAATGCTGATATCTAACTAGCATATGATTAATGAGGTTAAGTTAAATCTTCATCATAAATTTAACAAAAGCTGTTTTATCCAACGGTGCTGCCATCTAGAGGAAAAATATCGACTGAAATATAATTCTATAACTATAAATTAAAATTAATTAATGAATTAATATTTAAAAAAAACTGTATTAACATCATGTGTCATCCACTACAAGTTTAAAAAAATGTATTTGAACTTGAGTGAATGACAAAAAAGTATTTTATTAACGATTGAAAATTT
The DNA here is from genome assembly GCA_019973975.1 of Trichonephila clavata. NCBI lineage: Eukaryota > Metazoa > Arthropoda > Arachnida > Araneae > Nephilidae > Trichonephila > Trichonephila clavata. The sequence continues at coordinate 122,113 of BMAO01029555.1, read as the reverse complement.
GAACAAATATATAAATAGGAAAAGTGTGAAGTAATAGTAGCAATTGAAAAAGTATTTCCTTCAGTTAGATTACTGTATTACTAGATATTTCATAGATTTGCAGTGTAGAATTATATTTTGATTTACATTGATTTTAAGAACAAGCAGTTTAATGTGATCGATTCTAGTACAAAATTACTTTAAAATCTCAATAAGATGAAAACATTTTACCAATTTTTATTTGGTATTTATGTTTTATGAACTTTAAACTCAGTGGTACAACATACATAGCGGGCCAAAGCCTATTGTGCCCACCTCAGTTTTCGGGACTTTGGGCACTGAGGAGCATGAACAGCTGTTCCGGTCAGCTGGTCAGTCTGACGCAATTTACGTATTATACCATCGACTAATTTTATCAAATCAAAAAACATTGTCAAACGCCGTGATATGCTGCCTAAAGTGGAAAACCGTTTCCTGCATAGTGGAACATTATAATAACGATGACAGCATTTGGTAATAACTTTCGAATTATAGACTTCTTTTAACTGACCAAAATAGGTCGACGTTAAAATACGTATCAGTTTGTTCTTGTAATTTTTTTTAAAAGGCATATTTTTTGGCTTTTCAGGAAAACATTATTTTTTAAATTTTTATGACTATCAGAAATACGAAGAATTTAAACCGCAGCAAAATTCGGCAGTAAACATTCAAATTAAAGGAAGAGTTTATTTAGAGGTTTTTTAAACATCACAAATCCGTTAAAACAAGCATTACAGCAAATACATTATTCGCATTTCCTTCGTGAATATTTGAAGTAATCATTTTTCTAAAATGAGTCTGATGAATAATGTTGTACGACTCTTATTTACTTTCACAACACAGAAGTAATTAACTTTAAATGTTATTTTTTAAATCTCAAAATCTATTCTCCTTTAAAAAAAATTTCCACGTTTGAAATATGATAATTATAAATAGTTAATAAGACAAGTAATTTCGATATTTTGCCAACCTATAGTTTGAAAAGCATGTATGTTAAAATCATTTTCACAGATTAGTTATTCTCTTATTTTCTATTAATATTTCTTTAAAAAATTGTATAAATGAGGAAAATTAAAGATAGATAGAAAAGATAAATAACTTGTCAAAGAGAAAATTTTCTAAAAGGAATCTCGCTCTCATTTAGCACTTTAAACCAAGAAAAAAAAATTTGTAAAAAGATATATCTATATATATATATATATATATATATATATATCAGCGTTTCTCTAACTGTGGGGTGCACCCTCCTTAGGGGGCGCGATAATCTAAAGGGGGGCGCGAACATATCGAAAAGTCGAAAATAAAACATTATTTATATATATAAAAATATTATTATTTTACTAAAAGGAAGCAAAACAAAATACATTCTGACATAATGAAAAATAAAGTACGCATTTACTGTAATATAATATATTTATAAATGTATAACGACTGCTCACTGTATTTGATAAATAAATTAACAATACCAAGTTTAGAACAAGTTTAACTACCACCAGTGACCCCATAGTCTGTCATATATAAAATTATATAAAAAATTTAATACTTATCTGGTAATTTGTATGGTTTGAAGTTCAATTCGTATTGCAGATTTACATAAAAAAACATTATTATTGAATTTAATACATTGTTATTGTTTGAATGGGGTAGGTGGGGACGAAGAAAATTATGACTGAGAATTGGGTCGCAAGTATTGAAAGTTTGAGAAGCACTGATATAAATGGATGATTGTATATATGAAATCACTTCACTTCAACACCGTTCAACCGATCGCTATGAAAACTGGAATATATATTTAGTTTTTTGTGAAGAAGGTTTTTTTTTGTTACTTCCTCTTTGTTGCAGCTCCCCACCAGGTGGCGCTACAGCATATGAACTTCTGCACCGTTAAATCAATCGCCAATTTGCCAACATGGTAGCCAATCACAGATAAATTTAGTTTGGATAGGTTCCCCTTTAATGTGTATATATATATATATATATATATATATGGATATTTGTATGTATGAAATCGCATCACTCTAACAATGCTCAACCGATCACTATGAAAATTGGCATGTATATGTATTTTTTGTGAAGAAGGTTTTGTGCTATCTTCTTTGTTGGGTAGCTCCCCACTAGGTGGCACTACAGCAAAGCAACTTCTGCAGCTTCAATCTATCGCCAACATTTCGCTATGTTTCCATTGAATTGCCATTATAGTGTAAGGAACGGCGTTTCTTGCGAATATTATAAATTTAACAAAATATAAAAACAACAGAAATTAATATTAACGTATTACACATCCTGATGTAAATTATTTACACTATTTTAAGCGTTCATTACACAAAATTTGTAACAATGTGTTACTTTTGCTGAGCAGAGATTGACTTACGAAGAGTGTTTCAAAAATCGACCCACAAGAGAGTTACGGAGCATTATGAATAAAAAAATCTTTTTTATCAGCTATTAGACCTTTAGACTGAAAATTTAACAAATAGGGCTTTTATTTCAGCTGAGGTATGCAATAAGTTTTTTTGTTGTTGTTTAATTTGCAATTCACGTAAAATTAACTCATTAAAAACTTCCTATTGCTTCTATCTGTATTGTTTAAATTTTCAATTAACCTGTGCGAAGAAATGGTATACCGGCTAGTATTTTATCAAGGTACTGATGTCAGAATTTAAATTTAGTTTTAATTGAAGAAAATATTGTTCAAGTGGTTAAGGGGTCTTATGCTTGATAACCTTTACTAACCTCTAGGGATTCTTAATGTTGTTTTATATGAAAAAAAATCATTTCTTGTATGTGAGTCAGTGTTTATTATCGTCACACTCAAAGACAAAGCGAGGGCTATTGGCGACGGATCTCGAAATTTTCAACCGTGGTCACGTGACAAGAGTGGGACCTGAACTGGCATTTCCTCTCCAAGCCTCCACACTATGCCAACACCACATCTTGTGACGAAACATGTGACATATCCAGACAGGGTCTACCAGTGCGGCCCAACCATTTTATCCCCGCGGACTGCTCAACTTTTAATAATTTTACCACGGATCTCTGAAGGGGGTTGATTGTTTAAATTTTTAATTGTTTTGATTCAATAAATTTTAATTTAATTGCACTTAAATAGGCCATCAGAATGAAGTAGCTACACTAAAAATAAAAATTAATACGGAACATCAATTTATTTCCACAGAAAGTCGCTCAATAAAGAGAAAAACACACTACAGTTTATAAAATAGGATCCAGTTCAATTTTTCTCGGGCAGCCCGCTACTATTTGAATAGCTGACCGGTACCAGTTCGCTGCCCGGGGGATTGGGGACCACTGGGCTGTAATATTTAAATGCAAATGCAATTGATAGACGAGGGAGCAGGAAAAGAAAGAGATGAGAATCATAGAGAAAAAATTTTAATTTAAGCAAAAAAAGAATTTCTGGAAAACACCTGAAGTATCAATGTATGCTAGTAGAAGTATTGAAGTTGTTAATAGAGACACGACTTCTGAAAATATCCTGAGTAAAACCAATCGTAAATTGTGCCATTTTCAATCTTAGCAGCGTGGAGACATCATATAAAGATAAGTAATGTATATATATATGTATGTGGTGCCGGCCGCTATTTCCAAGGCACAAGATAAATCCCTATTCTGCTCATAATGTCCCTGCGCATGTCTTTTAGGGCGCACAGTGTTTTCGGAGCTGTAATGTCTAGAGACGCTAGAAGGTGGGAAATGCGACGAAAGACGATGATCATTCGTGTCCACGAACAAGACAACTCGGACAATTAAGATATGAAAATTATTCATTTAATTTTGTAAATAGTAATGCATAATTAAATTTAAAAGTTAACTGAAGATTGACTTTTTCTGACGGCCAACTCGAGAGACACATCCTTTCTCTCCCTGTCTCTCTGTCTCTATATATATGAATGAGAAAAAAAATTGTTTACCCGCACACATCACGAGATCTCCAGAACTATTAATCTTACAGACTTGAAATTTGGTAGGCATCTTTCGTTTGTTGAGTAGAAATCCTTTACGAACGGGTTTGAGAAAATCGAATCCGAATTGGGGTAACGAAATTTATATACACATAAAAAAAGTGTGTGTTTACTTATGTACGCAAGTAAGAAGTTATACTTTTTTTGTATCAATTAATGACATTTTGTGGAGCCCATTCCATTATTAGAAAAATATATCCTGAAACAATATTTAAATTTAATCAATTTGTTATAGGTACTTTATAGATTGTAAAAAGTATTGTATTTGTTATAAAAATAAAACTCTTTCTAAAAATCTTGAGCAGGGCATGCTGGACCAAGGACGAAAGGCGATCACGAGCAGAGTTGAACGATACCAACCTGAAGTCAATCGGACCAACCAAACCCGAGATATAATAATCACGATTTAAATAAATTTAAACACCCCTGCACAGGGACAATAGGACCAATAACATGGGGGGCAGACTGTATCCTGAGACCTTATATTGAATGTCTCGGTGGGAAGAATCGTTTCCGAGAAAATTAAGACATCCGGCTGAAGAGCCTCCGAGTTATGGTCATTTTAAAATAATTTAAAAAATTTAAAACAATTAAATAAAATAGAAGCAGGGCACCTACCAACTCGAAATTCGGCTGGTTGTGGGGAAACACAAGAGGAATCCATTCGAACCGGCCCGGAGTCTGTAGTTGCAAATGGGGCAGCGCTAGCTTTGGACAGGGAAACCAAACTAACTCCCCCTGGGGAAGCAACTGTTATGTAAATGGTCAAGTACATCCCAACGATACACAGAGTAGTAGAAGATTCCAAAGTTTCATCCTTCTATCTCTGAAAAAATCGTGAGGTCATCAAAGGATCGAACCCCATAGGAAGAACATGGAGATTCTAATTTTAGTGAAAAAGCCTCCCTATGCCCACAGTCTACACACGAATTATAACAGATGAAAAGCTCAACGAGGAGAACCTATGGTCTGAGTTTCATTAAAGAAGCTCAAAAATCCTCAAAGATATGCGGGATTTAAAATTTTTTAAAACTTTAAAATAATTTTAAAATGTTAAATATAGGTGAAGAAATGGGGCTATTGTCCCGAAAAAAATATATCTAGGATGCTCACAGGGAGAGTAATCGAATCCAACTGGTGCGGTCTACCAAGGTAGCACAGGATTTGAGTTATTACCGGGGAAGCCCTGTGGGGGGGAGGGAGCACCGGAGGAGGCCAATTTCACGTAAGGCTCGCACTAATACGAAAATATGGTGAACCTCCAAAAATCAAGTCCCAAGCTCCATTCCTAGGGGAGTGAAATTTTTTCCAGTCCCCATAGGATTAACATGGGAGCATGATATTTTAGTGCTTAAGCCCTCCCCATGCTTACACAAGGGGAATGAAGTAGATTACTGGATGTGTCTCGACAAGTGGAACAGTCGGTTCAAATCTCAAGTCCGAGACTCAAACAGGAGGCAAGATATTGTAAATTTAAACAAATTTAAAAAGTTTAAAACAATTCAAAACTGTGGAATAAATAGCTCTATGAGCATCAAATTATAATAACTGGAAGAACAGACAAGAGGGATCGAATGAGCTAAGTCCGAATGGACTGTGAGGATCGGGTGCCGAGATAGTGGCCAAAAGCTGTAGAGGGAGGGGGGTAAATGCACCGGGAGATGCCTCCGAACAGATATGGTTTATTAACATCAGTTATTACGATCCCCTAAAAATCAGTCCCCTAGCAACAAAAAAGTGGCATGTTAGAAAATTTCCTAACCCATAGGAAGAACATGGAGGACTGATATTTTTAGTTTGCAAGCCCTCCACTATCCCAATCACAAGCACATAAATATGAAATGCATGTGTGTGGGGGGATGCACGCCAATTTGATCGACACCCAATAGCCAAGATCCCTCAGTAACTTCCAAAGTTATTAGACAAGAGTGTGCACGCGCATCGGTGTCGTGTCCTCACATCCATGACGGTGTGCGCGCGCAATCGAAAAAATTTACTCTCATCCTTTTTTCCCTAACGTCCCAAGAGAATTATAACTTCAAAAATCTCGTTTTGAGGCTTGTTAGATCAATAGATTTGAAATTCAACAAAACTGTTTCTTTTGTTAAGTAGAGATCCACTAAGAATGTGTTTTGTGAAAATTGTCACCCAAAAAGATCGCAAGGGACGTTACACTTAAAATAATTTCCGTTTTTGCACTAGCAGACTTACAGACTTGAAATTGGATAAGCCTGTTAGTTTTGTTGATATTTGTTAAAAACGGATTTCACGGAAATTGGCATTTAGGAGTAAAAGTGTAGTTGTCTTTCCATTTTAAAAAATCATGTTCTGTTCTTTTTAAATCAAGTAGCGAAAGGAAAATAATATTTTTCAGTGCAATCATAAGCTTAATTTTAGGTCTTAGATAGAAATAATTTAGAGAAACAATATATAGTCATACAACATTTGGAAATACCGAACGAAGCAGTCAAATAATATTGTGCATTCCGTTAAAAAGTGTGACTAATTAAGGTAAACCACTTCACGCATATAAGAATTTTTAACATTTTGATCACAAAGAATTAAATGCAAAAATGTCTCTGTATATGATTAATTCTGAACCAGTTTTGTTTGTAAGTCTTAATCGAACTCAAGATAATTTAAATCATTGTCCGGGATGCCACTTAAATTGTCAATCCAAACTGTTAGGTTTAACTTCAAAAAATAAAAACTATTAAGTGTACCTTAATTTTCTATGGGCCGAGATTGATGTTTATAGTCGCTGAAATAAGTTCAGGTAAGAAAAAAACCGGACGTAAATTTATCGCTAGCTGAGTAGAATAGTTAAGTTTTTATTAATACATGGCAAAATCACCTCTCGAGTGTTACATAGTATACGTGAGCCGGAGTACATTGCAACACAGCTGCATACATTTTTAAATTAAACATTAGCTACTGCATAGTTACATACATTAAGTTAAATTAAATTAAAAGTGTGTTATATTTTCAAGTTTTTCGCTAAGCAGGGATTCGCGACTACCCCAAAATAGCATCAATATCCATTTGAGATCTAAAAAAAAACCATAATACGGAAGTTGACTTCTTGTTATTAATCATCTTTATAGCTAACGATAAAATTATTTATAAATGTTTCGAGGAATTTCGACTGTAATGTCTTTATTACGTTTTACTTTCCGACACAGCGCGTCGTGTCAACAGAACAAAATTCTCTCTTTCTCAATACCGTAAAGACACAAGCTCAATTCTCCGCGCAATACACATCCCAAGAACTATCTTTTCATAGTTTCACTTTCAATCCAGTCTCAAATTTCAAGCTTTTCGCTAAGCAGGGATTCGCGACTACCCCAAAATAGCATCAATATATCCATTTGAGATCTAAAAAAAAACCCCATAATACGGAAGTTGACTTCTTGTTATTAATCATCTTTATAGCTAACGATAAAATTATTTATAAATGTTTCGAGGAATTTCCGACTGTAATGTCTTTATTACGTTTTACTTTCCGACACAGCGCGTCGTGTCAACAGAACAGAATTCTCTCTTTCTCAATACCGTAAAGACACAAGCGCAATTCTCCACGCAATACACAAAACCCAAGAACTATCTTTTCTTGGTTTCACTTTCAATCCAGTCTCAAAACCAACGGAACCTTCTCTGTCCGTTACGTTGCGAAGCCAACGCCCTTTTCCACCTCGCGCTCCTAAATACGAGGGACTCTGTGTTCCCTGACCGTCCCGTTCGAGGGTCAATCACCTTCTCTCTAAAAACCGTAACCCACCGCCTAAGACGCACTTAATAGCGCCAACATTCCAAAATCTTCCGCCAACAGTAGCCAGACACTACATCGACATTGAATATGACAAAATTATTTATAATGACAAGGCCTTGGTGGTCGTAATTGTGAGTTTCATGCACAGCGATGTATTACAGTCCATTCTCGATTCTATGTCCGCAGTGTAGAAATAGGGTGACGACAGTTTTAATGATTCGATGTAGTGTGAAAGTTAGTAAGTTAGGTACAAAAAAACCCACACAAAGTCCTTATTACCTCACTGTATCTCAAAAATAATTGAATCTTTGCTAATAGTCCTCTTGCCTGGTATTGCTTATGCGTGTTACCTTAAATCATAGGTTAACGTGGGTGATAGCGCCGCCTTGTGGGCGTTTGAAGCTTTCAGGAGGGGGGGGCAGTAAATGGCCCAGAGAAAATCAGGGGGCATTGAGATGTCACGGAGGAGCTTGGGCAGATTTACAAAATATAGTCTAAAAAGACTAAAAAACACGTTGATTATGTACTAACAAAAGTAAACTTTAATACTGTTTACCTTATGTTGATTGTATGTATTGAAATCATTTCTATATCACTTGTACGAAAATTCACATATTTCGGTAGTTTAGGAAGTGGAGGAAAAACTTGAAGATTACATTACATTCAGGCCTGCATTAAATTGAATGATATAGGGCAATTTTTTTAATTTCTGTAGTGCACGTGTTGTCTTTGTCTGTGAGCTGTAGGAAAAATGTATTGTCCACTGCATTTCGTTACGCATATTATTCCAAGAAGCATAATTATACACTGCTGGCCAGCGTAAATGCAACACCAAGAAAGACAAGAGATAGCACAATAAAATTTATTTTGTAGATAACATGTTGATCTAGTATCAAATGATTAAATTTATAGACTTCTGTGAAGTGCGGTTCCTGCCAGAATCAGTAGCTAGATTGGCCGTCATTGTTGGAGATCACCGCTGCCACACGCATCGGCATTGATTCAAAGAGACTTTGGATGTGTTCTTGGGGTACAGCAGACCAGGCAGCTTCCACACGTTCCCAAAGTTGATCTGGTGTGGCAGCTGGGGGTGTAATCTGGGTCAATCGTTGAGCAACCATGGACCACATGTTTTCTAACGGCGAAAGATCCGGAGAGCGAGCCGGCCAGGGAAGCAATTCAATCTGGTGATTGATGAAGAACATTTGGACAATGAGTGCCACGTGTGGTCGCGCATTATCCTGTTGAAATATGGCTGTGGCCAATCCCTGAAGGTAAGGAAAGACAACTGGCTCCAACAGCTCTGAGATGTAGCGCTGGCTGTTTAAAGTACCGGAAATGCGAACTAGAGAGGTGCGAGAGTGATATCCAATACCTCCCCATACCATAATACCCGGTGCAGGACCAGTGTGGCGGTGCATAACGCAGCTTTTCAGCATCCTCTCTCCACGGTGTCTCCAGACTCGAATCCGACCATCGTGGTGTTGCAGACAGATGCGTGACTCGTCATTAAAGACAACTTCATTCCATTCTTCTGCCGTCCACATCCTTCGTTCATCGCACCATTGGCGGCGGAGACGTCTGTGGTTCTGCGTCAAGGGTAGACCAGGCAATGGACGTCTTGCGGACAGACCACTCTGCTGTAAACGGCGTCGAATGGTACGTGCAGACACTGAATGATGCGTTACACACTCAATGTGCTGTGCTATGACTCGTGATGTGACTGAGCGATCCGTCACTACCATGCGCACAATTTGCCTGTCCTCACGTGAAGTGGTGCACTGAGGTGGATGTGATCGACCACGTCGCTCTGTCGTACCCTCCTGAATCCAACGGTCACATATCAGCATTGCAGTTGTTTGGTCTTGTCCAACACAACTACCGATTTCCCTGAAAGGTAATCCACAATCTCGGTAGGCCACTATCCTTCCACTGTCGAACTCGGATACTTGATCAAAAGCTGACCGCTGTTTTCTACGAGACATAACTGATCATTTTTTGAAAAAAACCACAAGAAAAACACAATTGCCGAAGAAATCGTCGAAATCTCCAAGCCATAAATAGCACTTTGAGGTGGCGCCACAGGCGTGCGTGATGTGTGTCTGCGCTGAAATTCTAATCATTTGCCTTTCTCCGCTAATGCATGTTGTAAATTTCATGTTATTTTCGTGCTTCCTTCAGGGTGTTGCATTTACGGTGGCCAGCAGTGTATATGTTAACCAGGAATTCACTTGTGATTCTTTAAAGGCTGAAACTGTCAATTCATATTTATTTTGAAAGAAATAGTTTATTATGAATAACTTCATATCATCAAAACCCCCCTGCCTGTCTTTATAACAGATAAGCTAAAACTTTTATTCCACTATTTTAAATGAATAAATTCAGTAGCGCGTTTCAATTCTAACAATATCTTATCTAGGACTAAAAAATATAATATTACACATTTAAATATATTTGTGGTAATAGCTATTTTAGATTCGATGGTAAAAAAAGATCAGGACTTTAGAAACAAATTAAATTAACACATGTATTCTATTAGTAATAAAATATTTTTTTAAAATTCAACTCTTGCTTTCACCATATATTATGTTATGTACTCTCTTATTTCTCTAGGGTGGGAGGGGGCAGTATCGAAATATTTACAAGAAAAGGGGCGATATCGAAATATTTACTAGAAAAGGGGGGGTGCAGTTCAAAAAAGGTTGGGAACCTATGGTTTAAATGATATAATCTAATTGAACCCATATTACTCTTAATAACCCTCATATCAATGCCCCTAAGAATTAAAACTTATGTTTTTATATTAAGACACTGAAGATAAGGAATTTAAATACCAATTTATACAATCAATAAAATCCCACCATCAATTCCTTCCGATTCTGCAAATGTTGAATCCGAAACTCGATCAAACCATTATTCTTAACAAAACGATTTCCTAACTTCTTGCCATGTCTTACAGATCCATTCAAGCGAAGTGAAGCGATTAGCGGAGTTGAAATTAAAGAAACGTGCGCGAAAAGCATGGCATTGATTCAGTGACGTCATAGGATATATCTAGTATTCTGGCTAGTTCATCAGGAATGACAGAGTCTATAATTTCCAGGGTGTGGCCTTTCTGAAACAAATGAATCTTACAGAATGAACTGCCGTGTCATTACAAAGGACGGGGGAATGCCAAATGGGACGATCCGTATTATTTGCTTCCTTTGATTTTTTCTTTGCATTCCTTGCGGCCGCCTTTTGGAAAGAACGCGAAGGCCGTTGCATGAGATATGGATTGCGTATCTTCGTAAAGGGAATTCCTCGCGAATTTTTCTTCTGTCTTTATTTGAAGGTGTTGTCCGGTTCTTATTCATCTAGAAATGTTTTAAGAAGTTGTGAAATTACTTCGTGTAAAACTCATTTTATTCTGGTTTGTGTGCTGATTCGACATTAAAGCAACCAACCAATTGCAGATAGAAGTAAATATTTAATAATGGAGAGAGAATGGGATTTGAACATTTAAAAAAAAATTCTGATACTTTAAATTCAAAGCATCCTTTAAATAACTTTTTATTCAAGAAATTAAAATTATACGTTGACATTTTCGAAAATCTAATAATAAATTGTCAATTACTCTATTATAATTCCCTATATATGAAATTTCGACACTTTAATAAAAATTAACGCCATTGGCGACTTTTAACAAATTTCAGCAATTGTCCCTAGGATGGTATTAAATATGTTACCATAACTCTTAAAAGTATCGGCGATGACTTTGGCATGTAGTTAAAATTTGGCGATTTAATTCTGGTATATTATTTGGAGTGAAAACTCGCACATTGAATAAATGCATAAATGTCGTGTGATGTATACTGGGAACTAAAACACAGTCAGGCTAGAGATAAGTATGTTTAATCTCACACGAACAAACCTACCATCTTATATACCTCGCTTTGTCTATCGTACTCTGCGCGTCTCTAAAACAGATTCTATTCCACTTCGATACCTCAAACCCAACAAAGTTTCGAATGGGAGATCGAACTGCGCATTCGGTTAGAAGATTATATTTTATAAAGTGGGAGGAACGGTAAGCCGTATCTGCCCCATAGAATCTAACGGAGTCATTATTGGTTATTCCATCCCAGTAACGCAGGCAATTGGCGACATTACTTGAAACGAAGCACGAGGTTGCCAATTCAGCGTGTATGACACATAGGGAATAGGGGTTTCCAAATTGGCGAGTTATTAATAGAGTTGGCGATTATTGCGATATTATTTAAGTACCGAAGTTTCATTAATGTTTCATGAAATGTATTTTTTAGTACAACAGAATACGAAACTTGCATCAACAATAACAATAACGGTAAGAAATTAAAAGTTAGCGCCGTCAATTTGACCTACTCTTAAACAATACAAAGCTATTAAAAACGATTATATTGCTCAGAAATAACGAAAACCACATCTGGAGACATTTTTTAAATTGGGAATGTCTTTAGATTTGGTGAAAATGGTGGACGGTACACGAAATGAAATTAAACACGTTATTGTTGACGTAGAAAATTTAATTCATTCATTCATTAGAAAATAAGTCAAAAAATAATTGAAATAAAATAAATGGGTATTAAAACGTTCAAGATAACTCGCCAAGTGGGCAACTCCAATTTCGAATGTGTCCTATGTGCTGAGTCTACAATTATGTGCTTCGTTTCATATAATGTCGCCAATAGGTTGCAATATTACTTAAAAAACAATAAATGTCTGACTTACGCGTGAGAAGAATGCAACATCGTTATAATTTTTTTTCAATGGGCTGCCAATTGGTATTTTAAACCTCTGCAGACCTAGTACATTCCCAAGGAGCTGGTATCACTTTTTGGCGCTGCACCATATAGGCGATACCAATTACAGCAAGTAATTTTGACCTTTCAGTTTTCTCCACAGAGGGAGGTACCTGAGCTCTTGGCGATGCGAACCAGTACTAGGATTTAATTTTGCCGAGAGCATCCAAGCCAAACATACACTTTAGAGATCTTTTGCATGCCGCATAATCATACGACATGGCCGCTGTTGATTTTCTGCATCATGAAAATCCACCGACTTGGGCCGGGGTCGAACCCGCAACCTTGGGTGCAGAAGGTCAGCGACAAACCAACCACGCCACCCAGACGGTACATTGTTATAAATTCATCAAATGTGTGGCGTTCAAGCAGTATTAAAAGTTTAATGTACTTTAGATTGAAAATGTGTTGTTTATTATGCATTTAATGGTCAAATACTCGGCATAAAGGGTATTTTGTCGAAATAAATGAAGTATTAAATATTACTAAGTAGTTCATAAAGCTAAATGTGTGTTAAAATTTTTAAAATATTTAAAATTTCAATTTAAAATAATTTATTTTTAATGGGTTGCGGATTGGTGTTTTACCATTGCAGACCTAGTACATTCCCCGGAAGTTGGTATCTCTTTTTAGCGTGGCACCATATAGTCGTATACTAACTACCGCAGGTAATTTTGGCATCCAGTTTCCTCTAAAATGGGAGTTACCTGAGCTCTGACGAGGCGAACCTGTATATTTTTCGACATCACCCAAGCCAAACATACACTACAGGGATCTTTTGAATGCCATATAATCATACGTGACAAGGCCGCTGTCGATTTTCTGCATCATGAATACACCAACTTGGTCTGGAACTCGAATCCGCAACGTTGGGTGCAGAAGGCCAGCGACAAAACAAACACGCGACCCAGCCGGCTTAATTTAAAATTATAATAACAATAACAATGCACAGGATAAAAACAATTCACTTAATTACTCACTCAGATTCGTTAGTCATACAAACTTGAAATTGGGCATGCATGATTATTTTGTAGAGAAGAGATCCGCTGAGACCGGGTTTTGCAGAATAGACTTCCAAGGGAAGAGGCATTTCAAGAGAACCAGTCTAAAATTTGCACATATTTTTATAAAAACTAAAATTTTGTGAAAGTGTTAAATAGAAGGACTTGTTTTCTTTGTTAATTGTTGGAATAAGTTTCCGCTTATTTGCTCTTGATAATGAAGTTATCTCTCTGGTTCGCTCTCTCTCATTTCTTACAGTGGCCGCGGTAGCCTTGTGACAATGGTCACGAACTCGTGGCCGAACTGTCACGTGTTCCGAGTCCTTGTTGCATTAAACATCATCCGTGTTGAAGGGACCAATGCACGTTAAATTGGTGGAGACTCGATGTCCTCGCTTTGATATGTTGCGGCATCTATGGGGGGGGGGATGCCTGCTCAAGTGTCGTCTTCGTCACTTGACCTAGGTTCAAAATTACTAGGTCCTTCACCGATAACCCTCGTGTTGCCTTACTTTCTACTATCGCAATCTCACTCACTCATTTTTTTTCAAGAAAATTCTCATTCAATGTTTTTTCACATTAATTATTGAATTTGATATATGAAGGAATAATTAAACTACCGTAAAATCCTGCGTATAAAGCGCATCGCCGTAGAACGCTCTCCTATACTTTCAAGCTATTTTTTTAAATTTTAAAGGTATATTCGCGCGTACAAAGCACACCCTCTTTTTAACTTAGAAACCTGAAATGTGTTCGTGTGCAATATTCTTACGTTTTGAGGTAATGTATTCGAAGTATTATTCCAAAGTATAGGAAAAAATTAGTATTACTTCTAGAACTACAATCTATTTGAAGTTCATAAGCGATGTAATTTCTTTTAAATAAACAATATTTCGAAATATGTAGAAGCCTTAATTTTTTTCTATGCTCATTTTTTTTTTTTTATTATTAATGCTCTCATTTTTGTACCCGACGCATAACTTGCAACTGTAAATTTCGATCTTATTTTTTGTGTTTTTTGTTGATTAATAAGCATAATATTATGATACTAGCTTTCATGGCCCGGCGTTGCACGGGCTTTTTCAACTGTATAGATATTTTTCCTTTAAAATTTCCCCTTCTCGTATCAGTTTAAGCTCTCTTCCTGGTGTGTTTGTGACTTCCATATTAATATTTCATTAAAATACCCTTCTTCGAAACTTCTTCCCTCTCTTAGCTTCATCGGATGGGTCTGTTTCACGTCAGAATATCCCAGCGTTGCACGGGCTCTTACCGAGTACATAACTTTACCCCCATGGAATTTACTCCTTTCCCTCTCGAAGCCAGCACTTCTAGGAGAGTGATTTCTATATTTATGTCATTAAAATTCCTTTTTTTACGAAATTTCTTCCACTTTTCCTTGTTAAGAATATTTCTTTTTTTCTCGTTTAACCGGTGTTGTACGGGCTTTTTCGAGAATATAAAACTCTTTTTCCCTCCTTTTTGCCTCAAGGATAAGATCAAATTTCTATTTTCTATTAATAATTTACAAAATTAATCTTATTTTATACAATAGAAAGCAGCCATTGTACGATTTTTAAAATAATTTAGTAATGAATTATAAAAACAATACTGTGTTTTAGTTTTTTAAAAAAATATTAATTTACATCCATATATAGCTGCATGGTCCAGAGTTGCTCGGAATTTTTCTTGTGTATAACTCTGTTCTTGTTATTCTGTTTCTCACATACACAATTAATATGTTTGCCTATGTCCTCTCCGAAAGTTGTCTTTCCGCGCATGCAACATAAGCCCTCAAATTCTAGAATTCTTTGGTAGGCTTACACCATTAATTATTATTGGCAGGGGTCGATTTTGAGAGTTATTTTAGTTATATTTTTACGGATCCCCGAAACGAAAAACTACTTTTTTTAAAAAACATTTTTATGTATAAAAAATGTCAAAAGTTAGAAATTTAAAAAATTTCGTGAATTTTTAAAGATTATTACAATATTCCGTTTCAGTTTCAGTTTCAATTGGAACCTTAGGAAAAAGTAAAAAATTTACCAATATGCTTAAAAAACAGTTTCATCCCTTTTCGAAATTTAAAAATTTAAAAAAACCCATAGCTATTTGCATTTTAGAAATTGTGTTTTTAATAAGAAACATCTCAAATAAATCACATATCAAAGCAGTTATTTTTCAATCAAAGTGAAGGAATCAGTCAATAAAATTCCAGTAAGGCTGAAAACTGGATTTTGACGACAACATATGTAATTGTAAATCTATGATTACAAGGATATATTTCACGGTAATCACATGTTAAAAGCTTTTTTTTAATCTGTGAATGAATTAAATCAAAAAGGCTACGTCATAAAATTTCAGTTTACCTGAAATCAATTTCAGCGCCATATTATGTCATTGTGTCATATGTTAGGGCTGCATGGCCCGACCCTGCACGGGCTTTTTCGAGTTTATAAATTTTTGCCAATAGAAATTTCCTCTTCCCATCTCGATGTCATTACTCCCTCGGTTGTGTGTGATTTCTATATTTTGTCATTAAAATTCCCTTTTCGCAATTTTTTCCATATCTTTGTCCCGTTGGACGGGTCTGTTTCCCTCCATTTAGCCCGGCGTGGCACGGGATTTTTCCAGGAGTATAACTTTTTATCCCAATGGAAATTTCCTTTTTCCTTCTCGATGCCAGCACTTCTGGGTGAGGGTGTAAGCGTGATGTGAGGGATTTCTATACTTATGTCATTAAAATTATCTCCTTTCCGAAATGTCTTCAATTTATATTCCTTTACAGACAGATTTATTTTCCCTCAGCTTAGCCCGGAAGTTTACACAGGCTTTTTCGTGTACACACAGGCTCTTTAGTTTTTTTTTCCCTCAGTGATAAGATCTTTCTTTATATTTCTATTTTCAATTTTTAATTTACAAAACTAATCTAGTTTTATCCTCAAGAAAACAGACAATGTACGAAATTATTATTAAATAATTAGTTTTCTAATAAATAATGCAAATCAATACCAATTTAGTTTTTTTTAAAAAATTATAAATTTATATCCTTTTTATTAAATAATGAATGAAAAATGACTGTTTATTTCTGTTTGTTTCTGGATGTTTGGTAATATGATTAAAAATATGTAACTATAAAATAGAAGTATGGGAGAGTAAACCTTGACACATACATTTGCTTGAATTCACTGCATAAAAAACATTCAAAATGAAAATAATACTATCAAATAAAAATATTTTAGTATTTTCTTATATTTTTAATGTTTTTCACTCTAAATTGTTTTTTTTTAAAACAAAGAAAACTATCTGTTTGTGGTGTATAAGAAATTAGTCTTTCTGAACAGGCTCCATTAAGCCTCACACACACATACACAAACTGGTCAATTCTGTCGTAGGTTACTGGCACTTGGTGACTTTAGAAATTTTTTTCATTGCATTTTTATGGCTCCTTGAAACGGAAAAGTGCTTTTTTTTAAATATTTTATGTGCAGAAAAATAAAAAATTTTTAAAATTACGAAATTCCATAAATTTTTTAAAGAAGCTTTACAATATTCCATCTAACTTGGCAGCTTCGAGAAATGTATATACAATTTACCATTCTACTTTAATAATAGTCATAACTTACTTTTTTAAAATTTAAATCCAAGAAATGCAGAGAAATTCGTAAAAAATGTAAGACATCTTAGAATTTGGGATTTTTTTTTTAATAATATATTTCAAGTTAGTCTCACGTTAAAAGCATTTATTTTTTAAACAGAGTAAGTTAATACAGTCAATAGAGCAACGTCATGAAATTCCAAGTTTGGCTGAAAACCGATTTTCGACGCCTGCTTTTGTCACTGTTTTAAAAATAACATTGCTGCAACAATGGAGACGAATCAATGTTTGCACGAAAAAACAGGTTTTTTCGGAGGTTTTTAATTAATATCTTTTCAACTAATTACAATATCGGAATATAAATGGGCAATACGGCTTCCCGGAAAATTCCCGATCTTTTGGTACTTTCCGCGAGTTTCTGCGTGGTGCGGTTCGTGAGAAGATAGACGCACATAGAAAGATACATACATACATAGATAGATAGGTACATACGTTTGTTTACCTTCGGATTTTAATAGTGTAGATAATAGAACAAGAACTCGCGTAAATTATCAATTTTTAGTTACTGCACAGTTGATTTACTAAATGATTGATTTTGAATAAAATCAGCAAATGCAAATCTTAGTTTTTTAATAATTTTATATTTCAAATATTGTGATCTCAGTTGATTTGATACATTTTCGAAGTCAGTTTTTGTATCTTTCTCTTTTCCGTTTTAGTATTCATGACGTCAGCTTTCGATCAATTGTATATAATATGTTTATTTTTTACCAGTTTCATTCTGACAGCGCAACTCTCTCTCTTTTCTATAGGTTTTGTTTGTTATATCCCAAAGTAAATACTATTTTTGCATTCCTTTTACATCGAAATAACGTGACAGACTTCATTTCATGACTTCTTTATTTTTATGTCAATGGAAAAACTTGAAAGTGTTTATCAATAGAATTATATTATTGCTTTTTAAAATGCAAACTTTCTAGTCATAATATTTTAGAACATGTTTTGAACTAATTGCAGAATTCAATATTAAAAAAAAAATGAGCGTGCCAGCTCAAGACCACACACGATAGAAGTGATAACTTCAAATTTTGTAATGTTGTTAGTAATGTTTGTTTTGTTGTTTTTTGTAGTTCAGGGATTAGTTAGGAGAATAAATAACAAGGGGATGTTAGTATTGTCATATACAATTACTTATTCATATGTCTGTACTCCTAAAGTAATATTTTTTTACGAAATATGCAATCATATTTGTGAATTAATTGTATTCTAAGAAGGAAACAATAGGTTTATCGTAGCTGAAATAGGTTATAAATACTTTAGTTCAAAATTATTTAAATACCTAAAAAAAACTCCTTCAAACGTTGTTCCGAACTTAGTCATGCTTTTTTTGGATCATTTGGCATAATAAAACTGAATTTTGATTTTAAAAAAATCTACTAAAGGCTTTGATTTGTCTCTTGAAAAATCTACATTAAATTCCCCATTTAAAATAATAGTCAATTAGTTCAGAAGAGTTGATCCGGCTTCACAGTGTAGGCAACTAAATTTTTGTGAATGAATTCGACAATTTTCTCTAGACTTTGATTTGGAAAAATGTAAATATTAACCATTAGAATTATTTGTCCATTTTCTGATCTACATTTCGCTGCACAGATTTCTCCGACACATGACTCATTAAACCCAAATTCAGTAGTATTTGATGCTACATCCATTTCTGAAGTCACATAAAAATTGTCCTATCTCCCTAATTTTTATATGCAGCAACTCCACCAGAGAGAGCTTTGTGATTGTGTCTTTGGAATTTAGCAATACAATGAAAATTTGGAACATCTATGTTTTCTTCATTATTTATCCAAGTTTCTGTTAAAAGTAATATAGTTACATGTTGCATAACACCGTCATCGATATCCAAAGCATGTGCACGTAAACTTTGACATTTCAAAGAATATATTGATATTCCTTTTTTGTGGAAATGAAGTTTGTGAAGGTATCTGTAACTGTTTTAAGTTTGTTTTGTGTGATAACGTTTAAATTTCATTTTGTAGATCTCTGAGAGATGTAGATTCTCTTAGGCAATGAAAGAATTTTGGATCGGAATTTTCCGTAACAATGTAAAGTCCTTCAAGACTTGTTGCTCTTGATAATGCAACATATACCAATTATTGAGAATATGTTTTCTCATACTTATAACAAGTCTTGAAAGACTTTAGATTGTTAAGGAAAATTCTGATCCATTGTTACGAGCTTTACGAATCCGAGCGTAACAATGCTTGGCGTCTTAAAACGCATCATTCAAGTTCACTCTCCAGCAAAACGCGGTTCAAGAAGTTATTACTTCAAAAATAGTTCCTTTGTTATTTTTACGTACGCTGCCTGTTATAATTGATTAAATATAAAATGATATCTCCTCAGAATCTAGACTGATTTATAGTAAATTTAAAATGGCAAATGTAATGTATTGAAAGCCATAAAGACGTCTCCCCCTTTTCACATTTAAGTAACTCGATATTATATTAAGTATTCGTTTCTAGAAGTGAAATTTCTTTTTTGATTCCTACTATTAGGTCACTCTCTCTCTTTATATATATATTAATTTTGTTCAAATTTTCAATCGCTAACAAAATACTTTCTATTCATCCAATCAAGTTCAAATAAATTTTTTTAAACTTGTAGTGAATGATACCGGTTTTAGACGTCAACTTAGATTCGTCTTCATTGTTGTAACAATGTAACTGTTAAAACAATGACAGAAGTTGGCGTCGAAAACCGGGTTTTCAGCCCAACCTGGTGTGCATTGTTACAATAATGCAGGCAAATCATGCTCTTTTTTCAATTCCTACTATTAGTTCCCTCTCTCCATATATATAATGTGCAAATTTTCAATCGTTAACGAAATACTTTCTATTCATCCATTCAAAGCAGGAATTGACTTAAAAAATTATATTACTTGTTTTCTAAAACTATATAGAATCATTCTAATTATGACTAATAATTGTAACACATAGACGTTTTTTTTTACTTTCATATATATCAGGTGGGTATAATTAAACTTCCCCTATAAACGGCCTCCTACAGTTCAAAAGGGTGAATGGAATGCAATGAAATTTTGTATATGGGCTATACACGAGATGCGCTCACGAAATTTCGAAACAAAATTAATTTCAAAATGTCCATCAGTGGGCACCTTTTCGGGAAAAATATGAAATTTAACTCAACAAACGCGCCGAAAACGGAACACAGAAACAATATTAACAATCCAGAATAAGAATGAGTAGTAAAATGCAAAACCTGGAAAAGCTGTCAGTTGTAGGAGAAAAATGTCGAGTTTTGTATGTTTGGGAAAAAGATAATGCTTTTTGCAAAGCAGATTAGTTTTGCATAAAGCGTTATTTGAAACTCTTTGTAGAAGTTGTCATGTTTAAGTCTTTGTTTTGGATGTAGTAATGATGGTTTCTTTCGTTAAACGTGGGTTATTAGTGAAGCTGTTTCACAAAAACAAAGGAAATCATTCTGCTGTAGTTCGTGATTTTCGTCGTAGAAAGATCCTGCTGCGTAGACCAATGTCTATTAAATATATCCGAGCCATGCTTAAGAGATTATAATAGATGTGGAAATTAGGAGTTCAACTTGGAAGATGCCGTAAGCACGTGTCACTCCGATACTTGTTGATGGCGTCAATACAGCTATTGACACAAAATTACACCAGAGTTTATGGGCAGTAGTGCGTGTACAGTTTATCGACCGACAGGCTATTCTTAAGACTTCGTCTAAAAAGTACTCAAAAAACATAAATCACTACTTCCCATACATGATCCGCCAAACCCAGGAGCTGCTTGATAGGGACAAACCACAACGTCTTTCATTCGAGGTCAGTTTTCTCAACAGAATGACTGTTGATCTGCATTGCCTTGGAATGGCCATGTGGAGCGACAAAGATCATCTCTACCTCAATAGGACAGCCAACACAGAGAGTTGCCGCATTTCAGCTAAGAAAAATCCTCGGATCCGCACTGAATTTCCTGTATAGTCTCATAAGATCACTGAGTTGAGGGGATTCATGGCGACATGCATTTCCTTTGAGGAAATCGTTGCAAACTAACTAAAACTAACATGTTTTGCATAAAGCTTCCTCTTCTTCCACAAGCATGCCTTCTTCTCGGCATTATTCTCCAACCACTGACAGCTTTCCCTGGTTTTGCATTTTGTTACTCATCATTCTTGTTCTGGATTGTTAATGTTTCTATATTCCGTTTTAATAATTTATTGAGTTAAATTCCATGTTTTCTGAAAAGGCACCCTCTGGTGAATATGTTGGGACTATATTTTTCCAGATTCTGTGAGCGTATCTCGTGTGTAGCCTATATACAAAATTTCGTTGCATTCCGTTCTACCGTTTGCGCTGTAGGAGACCGTTTATAGGGGAAGATTAATTATAACCACCTGGTATAATTTAGAGTTTGATGCCAGTCTTAATTGATTAATATGTCTTCAACATAAATAAAAAATGAAAATTATATACATAAAATATTATATATATTTTAAGGATATTTATTTAAATAAGAAATGACTAACATAACGTAAACGTGTTCCTGCAATATAAGTATATAAAATGTTAAAATTTTAATATTAATCTTGTCCCTGTAAATCTCTACTTAATATGACAATATCAGGGGTATAATCTGTGCCTGTCAATTTTACCTAAGATTCTGAATGTTAAGTAGTTAAACAACTTTATGGTCTTTAAACATTTTTCATATGAGAAACAGTTTTTTCACATATAAATATAAGGCCAAAAATCTCAAAATAGAGCACATATAATTTTCTTAAAGCTATTAAATCACTGAAGCTATTAATCACATTTAAACAGAAGTTACTGTTCATTTACATATATCATACAAAGTATATACAAGCAGATTCATCAGAATCATTTAATGACAAATAATCGAATGTAAGAAATAGCTTATGGATAGAAATATATGAGACGCAGAGAAGGGGATGAGAGAGAAATTTAACTTCATCCCGTTACTTAGTAAATTGGTGTAGAGTGCCACTGAAACTTGCTCCACGTGCCATATGTTGCTGACCCCTGATCTTCATGGTATTCGCTCCTTTGAAAATTTTTTTTGCTTTCTCTTAATTACGATATTTTTTTCCTTAAATTTACACTTTATTCTGTTTTCACTTTTGACCACAAATGCGCTGTAGCGTTGTTTCTTAGATGGCTGATTTGCTACCCTCTTCTCTACTTTTACGCTTTAGGGCTAATGAACGCGCCAGATATCATTTTCTTCAATATGAACTATAGAGGAGACACACCTGTTTCAACTGCTGTCCATTCTTTAGTTCCCTTTAACATTTGGCTATGCTATACATATGTGCATCGGCTATTGTGAGGAAGTAATCCCAAGGTTTGCATTCTCAGTCCCGAAGTGACAGATCAATGTATATACCCTTCAAATGGTGTTTGATATCTGGCGACACGAGGGTCCTAGTCCAGACAGGCTTTCATCCAGGAAGAACCAAAGATGCTTGGGACGAAGACTGAGGCTGCCCTATGCAGATCCGTGTTCCTTGCAGTCAGAAATTATAGGGGGCATGAGAGAGAGGCAGCCCTAAAGGTTTAAAGAGACTGAAGGTGGCCAGGGACTTGGCGATTGCAACAAGAGTCTACGGGGCAGCGGGTAATCGACGATCATTCAAGTCAGCGAAATGATATATGAGGTGGTAAGAGGAAGTGAAAGATATGAAAGGGAACCCTGCTTTATTTATTTATTTTTTTTTGACGAATCTTAATCTCGAGGATATTTAGCGAAAAGAGACTATTAATGGAAGATACAAGTAGCATGGAAGAACAAGAGCTGGAGGTGTATAGTATCCTACTGATAGATCGTATAATAAATGTGCCGGTTTATGCTATAAGTTTGTAAACAAAAAGTTAATTTTGCTTAAGCTGTGTAATCCCTGTCACTTCGCATAAAACAAGTAAACTTGGGGTTATGACGTCACAGCGCCCTCTAGTGGTTAGACGATTGACTTCAGACCACACAATAGTATCGTTTTTTGCTTATGTAGGTGACATTTATCTTACTTCCTGTTTGGACCATCATTTCTGATACACCCCGTTTATTTCTAAAACATAGCTTTTTGTACAAATTTAAACATATTTTTTTTCAGGAAATATGTCCCGAATTTGGTTCAAAACGTCTTCTTCCCAGGGAAAGGCTGCCTCATTATATTAGTATTCTTTTACGCAAAATGTATAGAAAAACAAGGTATCAATCATTGGCATGGCCAAGAAATTTTAGCGCGTTTTTCACATGTTGTATTTTACAATAATTTTTTTTAAAAAACTTTTTGCAAACAATAAATTTACTAGGTAAAATTTGAGAAAATTTTGTTATAAACTAGCGCAATTCAGGAAAATTTGTAGGAAAATTCGGGAAAACTATTGGCAAATTTAAATATGATTCGGCTCATCTAGGGCACAAATGCGACCAAATGCCGAAAACCCGAGGTCAATTGGTTGCTTATTGGCTGAGAAAAAGGTACGATAAAATATGGGACTAAGACGAAATTTGCGTCATAATAGGGCTTTTGTTCCACTAGTGAAAAACGCGCTAAAAATACTTCAGTCGGAGTAAAATGAAACTTTTTTTAAAAAATAAAACAGTACCTTATGTTTATTACTCGTAATATTTCATTAAAAACACACCCTTTTTTCAATTCCTACTATTAGTTCACACTTTCTATATATCTTGCTCAAATTTTCAATCGTAAATAAAATACATTTTAAAGCACTCAATTGAGCTGAAATTTAATGTACACGATTATATTTTGGATAAAATACGGTTATTTAATTATAATTAATGAAAATTAATTGATTAAAACTAATTATTCAAAGAAGACAGATAAACTGGCATCATTTTTGGCGACTTCTGTCAAAGCTCTAAAAGGTTTTTTTCCCTCGCATTTTAAAATTATCCTTTGAGCTGAAATTTTTTATACGTGATTGTTTGGGGGTGACGATATGATAATTTAATTATAACTAATTAAAATTTATTGAGTGAAACTAATTATTTAAATAATTACAGATATAGTCACATTGGCTTCTTTTTTTTTTTTTTTTTTTTTGGTGAATTGGGTCTAAATTTGAAAAGTTTTATTTTTCTCACTGTTTAAAGCATTCAGTTGAACTGAAATTTTATATACACGATTGTTTTGGATGAAAATACGATGTTTGAATGATAATTAATAAGAATTAATTACCACTTAATGTTGTGATTCTGTCATATGTATATACCTACTTATGTTAATTGTAATTATTCGATGAAAAGTAACTAAAATATAATATTTCTTTGGTGACCTAAGTAGGAATTGACTTAAAATAAATTTTTTATATTACTTGTTTTAACATTTGCTCTCATTGTTAGTAATCTATATTTACAAAGTTTATTATTGTGTCTCAGCTCAGTTTTATTATTTAGAATTTAACACTAGATACTCTAAGAACTTCAAAGAAAATAGTTGACACGAACATGTCCAGGGCTCATACAAAGTAGAGACATTTAATTTCATTTCCTATCATTCTTAACCTGGCATGTCATTAAGGTTAAGAATGATAGAAGTAATAAAAAAATAAATAAATAAAAAGAATAAGCATGAATCGTAAAATACTGGTCGTATTAACGTCGGGCGTATTTGATCTTTCTCGTTCCATGGGAATTATAAAATAATAGTAAAATTAAGAAATGATTTATATGGAAATAGAGGCAAGAAAAATGTCATTTCTTTATTTGATCTACATCTATCATGAAGTGTCTATAATTCGGTTCTATTTTGCATATTTTTTTGGATTCCATACGTGAATCTCAATATATATAAGAGAAATGTGACTTACCGATTATTACCCACTGTCTCAAAAACTCTTAGACTAACAAACTTGAAATTTAGCAAGCATGTTTCTTTTGTTGAGCAGAGATCCACAAAAAGTACCAGTTTTAAGGAAATTACCTCCTATGGAGCATTGCGGGTGTTACGATGGCGTTATAGAAAAGATTAGCCTTTTTGAAATATGACCCAGAAATCTGAAATTCAGAAAACATGTTTCTTTTATTCAATAGAGATCTGCAAAGGAGAGTTTTTCAGAAATCTTGCCCAAGGGGTTGTTCTGGGGGAAACAAGGATGTTACAGATTTAAGAAACCCGTTTGGGAAGAATTAAACTGACAGGCCAGAAATTTCATTAGAATGTTAATTTTACTGAGTATAGATTCGATATAATATTGGGTTTTATGGTAATTAATTTTGGGTACGAAGGCTTAAAAAACAAATGTACACCCGGTTAAGATTATTTAAGTCCTATTTTTAAATCAAGAGGTGAGGGCTGTGTGTAAGAATGTCTTTAAGACAATCGACAGTTTAATACTAGGATTTAGATATGAATAACTTAAAAATAGAGTACATTAGCATAAGGAACCGTGAAAATACATAGCGAAGTAATGTCTAGTATCATATAATTTTAAAAATTAAAAAAATGAATATTTCAAAATTTTCGGATTTTTATCACAAAGTTTCTCAAACTGTGGAGGGCGTGATAACCCTGCTCGAGGCTCACGAGCATACCGAAAAGTTAAAAATAAATAATTATTTAAAATTTATAATTAATTATTTAAAAATTTATTAATTTACTGAAAGGAATCAAAACAAATACACTATGACGTAATAAAATATAAAATACATATTTACACTGATATAATATACTTATAAATGTACAACTATTGCTCAATATATTTGATTATTAATTTATCAATATTAAGTTAAGAACAAGCATAACAATTACTTGTGACTCTCATATAGAAAAAAATATACAAAATTTAATACTTATCTTGATAATTTGTGCTGTTTATAATTAAATTCGCATTGTAGATTTAGAATCGATGTACATTATTATTACATTCAATACATAATTGTTGTATGAGGGGGGTGCAATGAAAATTATGATTGAAAATTGGGTCGCCAGTACTGAAAGTTTGAGAAAAGCGCTGTCTTATTATAATTTTCTTTAAAAAACACTATTAATTCTTCTATAATTAAAAAAAATACAGCTATTTCTCCTATAATTCTACAATCTCAGCTACAAATACTGACGAATTATTTTTTTCCAATTCCTGATGAAATATGGATAAAAATAATACATTAGTGTCTATTAATCTCACCATAATTTTTAATTTTTAAAACATCCTTTATTTAATGCCATTCAGAGCTTAATAACACAAGTTCTTCTTGTGATATTGATTGTAACTCATTTATCTCTGTAATAAAAAAATTCCCGTATTAAAATGATGTCTATAGGTTAAATATTTCCTTTCATATCAACTGCAAAAGAGCTCCAGCGGCTTCTCCTAATCAGGAAGACAAAGTTTTTGCTGGCCATTTTTTCCCCACAAACAAATTTAGAACTTTGTTCTTCGATCAACCATTTCTTTTAAAATGTTAAAAAGTGAGGATGTTTTTTATCTTTTTTTTTAAATAACTTTTCGTTGTTTATCCAAAGATGCCATCCTACGAATTTTGACTGGAGCGAACCAAATTAGGTTTAATCAAACGCACGTACGGCATCTTTTGTCCCCAGAGAACGCTAACAAAGTTGCTTCGACACTATGAGGCAAAAGTTTTCAATGCTTTACTTTCGCGGGGTATGAGCGTCTTTTCAAAATTGAAGTATGGTTTCTGTTAATTAAACTATGCAGATACAAGCCTAAGAAAGTTGGTAATGTGCGTGGTTGGAATGCCAAAAGTGATACAGAACTCACTTATTAAATAGATTTGCATAAGTGTCTGCCTTATTATCGCGGCGATTTTCTCCCTGTTCAATTAACTGCTACTCTTGCCAAACTGTGGTGATGCATGATAAAGACGCTTTATTCGGTTAGCCAGCTGCGAAGCAGGATGACCAAGTAGAAGAATTTGGTGTTTATATTTTTATTCTTTCTACTTTGCTGTTGTTATTGTTCGGTTACATAAGCACGGGTTTGAAAATTAAGTACAGAACGGAATATTTAAGTTGCCTCACTTTTCTAGCTTGCTGGCATATTGGAGATGAAGCTACAGAAGCAGCAGATAACGTGAAATAAACCTAATTAAGAAAATATAACGAATTTGTATTAGATTATATGGAATTTATAATGAACGAAAAATGAAAACCATATTTTCTATTTTCGGAAATATCGATAAGTAAGTTTTGTAAGGTAGAGGATTGTGTGCGTTAGATATTTTTGGGATATAATTGAGTTTATAATATTAGCTTTTGTACTTTTCAAATAAAAATCATTTTGTTGTTTGAGCGAAACACATTTCTGTTTCTAGAAACTTTTAATTGACTTAAATTATGTTTATAAATAAATAATTTTGAAATATATTTTCCACTTACTTCCTGTGAGCTAGAATTTGGCAATTTTGCACAGTTGTGTGTCCCCATTGACAATTGCAATGTTCTTAAAAAGATTATTACTATTTTACTAAACGGGATATATATACAAGGTGTGGCAAAAAAAAACGAAACTGTTGCAATAAATCATTGTACTTACATAATCAATTCTCCGCGACAGTATCACAATCAAAGTATAGTTACCTTCAGGATTCACACACTTTTGCATTCGGTGTGATCACTATTTTTAACAGTTCTGGAACGAGGCTTTTGGAAGTCCCATTAAGAGATTTTCCGTTTTTGCCTAAACCTCTGAAACTGAAGTAAAATGGGTTCCCTTTCAGCAAGATTTAACTGTAGTAAATAAAAAAAGTCACACGTGGTATCAAATCAGGTGAAGGAGGATGCCTGATCACAGTAATACAGTGCTTCTCAAACTTTCAATATCGGCTATCCAATTTTCAATTAGAATTTTCATCGCGTCTCCCTCCCATACAATGTCAAAGTATTGAATGCGGTAATAATGTACTTTGATGCTGAAGAAACCATATACGGCCTTAATTATAAACTATATAAATTATAAATATAAGTATAAAATTTTGTGTGCATATGTTTCTTTTAAGTCATAAATATTTTAAGTTACATTTAAGAAATGTGATAAGTATTTTGTTACTTTTTATAGTTCAGAATGTATTTTGTTTTGTCTCCTTTCAGTAAAATAATAATACTTTAAACGTAATCATTTATTTTCGACTTTTCGATATGCTCGCACCTCCCCACGTAGGGTTATCACGCTTCCCTAGGGAAGGGCACAGTTCGAGAAACGCTGCAGTAATATTTTTTCTGGCCAAAAACTGTTTGACAGATATTGCCATGTGAGCGGATGCATTGCTTTGGTGTAACAGCCATCCATCACTCCCTAAATCTGAGCTTTTTTTCCAAATTTTTTGACGAAGTCTTTTTGGTACTTTAATATAGTATTAATGATTAACGTTCTGACCACCAATGCGAGGGGGAACCCACTCTTATCTATGTTTTGGTCTGTAATTTCTGACCTTGGGCGCCCAGATAGTTCACCATCTTCCACACTAACTCTTTTCCCTAAGAACTTCTTATACCATTCAAACATGTGCACGAGATAAAGTTCCATCTCCATAAGCCTCGGTTAATTTGTGAAATGTTTTCGTGTCTGATTTCTTAAGTTTCACAAGAAACTTGAGATTCATTCGACATTTTTCTGGCAGAATGCAGTTTCATGTGTTCATCCAATGGTTCAATGACTATATATATAGCCAGTGGTGTTTTATTTGGATTGTTGATATCTAGTTTCAGAAAACATCTTCATAACTAATGTTCAACTTTTTTATTGGACACACATAACGTAAATAGATAATCACATTTTGTATTTCTAGTTATTTAGTACGAACACGTAAGCAGACACAAGCGACATAGCGAAAGTAAGCGGCGATGATTACGGGTAAATATAAACAAGCAAAAAGATCGAACGTATACTAAGAACTATTGCTTTTTATACTGGCTGAGAAGGTCGCGTAACTCCTTCTAACAGAAGCCATGATTGGTGAGAAACTGGAGGGAGCGAGTTTCTGATGCAATCTTGCTTTGATTACGGTTAAAATGCCGACCATACGGGCAGGCAAGTTAAAAAAAATTAAATAATTGTCCTGAAGGAATGAAACAAAGGATTAAAAATTACTGAAAATGGTACTAGAAGGAAATA
>BMAO01029555.1:0-73368 GCA_019973975.1 Trichonephila clavata | reverse complement strand
CCTCCTTTGGAGGCGCGCCCCCACAGTTCGAGAAAACGCTGCGATAAAGCTTTTATTTGGAGATTTGAGAGGGCAGTTTAATAACAGGTATACATGACACAAAATATGATTTTGGGAAGAAAGCTAAGCGATTTACATAATATCTGTCCAATAGTGAAAACGAAGAATTGATAATTTAGATATTAAAAACGAAAGAGAATAATTGGCTTTTTAATAAACATGGGCTGTTGCACGTTCTCTGTAATTTTTAATTTTTTCTGCTTTTTTTCACTCTCCAATTTTTGTGCCCCAAATCTTTGCGCCCTAGGCACGTGCCTAGGGCGCAACGTCATCACATAATAATACATATTATCACTTTTGCCAATTGACATGCAATTTGAAATTAACTGTTTTTCGGAGGGAATGTACGGGAATATATTTGATGACATTAAACTACCGGTTCATGATCTTATTAAGACGGAGTCGAGAACGAATTTGAGGCCCCCACTGAGAGAGGGTCCTTGGCCGGCCTAGTTGGCCATGCCTTGAGACGTCTCCTAATTACAATACAATACGACTTTAATGATAAACCGCGCACTATTTTATCAAGATAAATATTTGGTATATGACAAGACCAGGGGAGTCACTAGTAATTAATAAACTTGTTTTTAATTGAATATTGATACTTAATTATCAAATACTTTGTACAGTACTGATACATTCTCAAGTTTTGAGATTATATGAATGGGAATTCGTATTTTATTTTATTACATAAGAATGTATTTAGTTTGTAATTATTTAAAAAAGGAAAATTCTTTTATCAAATGGATAATTATCTTAATCTTTTGTTTTCGATTTTTCGCTATAGTTTGCGCCCCCAAAATAGGGTTATCACGCCCTCCTGGAGAGCGCGTCCCACAGTTTGAGAAACGCTACAATAAAGATTTTATTTCGAGTTTTGAGAACTATTTAATAACATATACTGAAGCAAAAATATGATTTGGAGAAGAAAAACCAAGCGATTTACATAATTTTAAAAATGTATATATATTATCATTGCAAACAAAACAACGACGTTGAGCCCAACATCTTCTCATCATAATAATGAATCAAAATTTATGCCGATACAAATCATTCCCAATTCCTGTTGTTACATCTTACAAATTCTTAGATTTTGAACACGTTCCGTATAATAGCGTGAACTCCACACGGAACGTGTTTTTATTGTGCATATCGGAAATCAAATTTTGTTTTACCGCAAACAAAAACAATCCGCAGAAACGAAAACAAAATTAAATTGAATTAAAATATAAAATTTTAAAAATAAAATCTTATTTTAATTACTAAGAAAATATAAAACATGCAAAATTGTAAGTTTTTTATTAACAACTTTTATGTAAGTAACATTAAATTAAAAAACTTTAAGTACTATAAATTTTGGCGCCCCTTGCCCCAGGCGCCCTTGTGCGGTGAACAATTTTGGCCACCCCCACGCGGCGGCCCTGTTAACAGTTTGTAATTATATACTCAGATATTCAAGATTGGTACGGGATAGTATGCAGACTAAGTCTACTGCCTAGATTTTAACTACGAGAACTAACTTTAAATGAAAATTATTTATTTTTTTTAAGTATTTTGAATTGTTTGATAATAAATGCATCATTTGATAATATTAAATTTGTGGGTATAATTATTATCTTTGTATTTTGCGTTTTAACTTAAAACACAGTTTTTAAAAGTGTATAATTTTTTTATTGTAGTTATGTACGTAAGTAATATTTTGTACTTATTTTTGTTATAAAATAAATATTGTTAAGCTTTTTTTTTTTTTGCTTATCACACCTACGCCACAGAGTGGACCGCTACACCTTGGAAAAATTTGAAGTAGACCGTGTCATGTAAAAGTTGCCCACCCCTGCTCTACATAAAGTACCGATAACATGTTGATCTACTTTAAGTATTATTTTAAGACATGTTTTCTAGTATGTGAGTGGAATGGGGTTTACATAAAAAAAAAGTTGCATGAGTTGAAAAAAGTTTGAAGACACTGGTTTACATTATAGAACAGAGACCATTGAATTTGAAAAACTTCGCTAAGGTGTCCAATAACTTATTAGTTGATAGTCCATATCTTCTTCTACAATGGCTTGACAGTTCTGTTATGATCCCTAGCCTTCTCCAGGAGTTTTCTCCAGGCATCTCTAATTTGCTAACTGTAATACAGTTTTAGACCATTAAAATATTTAGGGGTTTTTTGACACAGTCTTAACGGGGGTCTGTCCCGAGGTCTATTTTCCATGGGCTTTGCCAGAAAGATTTTCTTGCAGCAACGATCTTCATTTATTCTAGCCAGATGACGAGCCCATTTAAATCTCCGTAATTTGATAAATTTTAGAGAATCCATATCCTCCATATAAATTCATAAAATAGTGTAACGAATTTCACTGTTGGGTTCAGGGATTGAATAGACTTTACTCAGGACAGCGATAAAACAGTTCTTTATTATCAGCCCAATGAAGAACACAATGTTCAGAAAGGCATAAGAACAGCCGAAGTCACAGTAATACAACACAACAGTAACACAACGCAATGTACTGATCCAGCGGGGAATAGATCAAATTCAAAGCCGTAGGCTTTCGTACTCTCTTAGGCATAAATAACAACGGAATCATCCGTAAAGTAACAGAGGCTGCGGGCGCGTCTGAGCTTCAAGAAATCTGAATAACAACTGCCCCAAGTTGCATTTCAGTATGCCTTATATAGACACGGCGAAAGTGGTAAAACATTCCAGAAAATAGGAGAACCGCCCGGAACCGGAAGTCGTCAGATATCGCCAAATTTGGCGACACATGGCAACAAATTTGGCGACAAAATAAGTTGCCAAAACTGTCGCCAACTAAACTATATCTCGCCAATTTGGCGAGATATCCAAAGAGCCCCAT
The DNA here is from genome assembly GCA_019973975.1 of Trichonephila clavata. Classification (NCBI taxonomy): domain Eukaryota; kingdom Metazoa; phylum Arthropoda; class Arachnida; order Araneae; family Nephilidae; genus Trichonephila; species Trichonephila clavata. Next base: position 70,447 of record BMAO01029555.1, on the reverse strand, counting down.
GTTATTTACAGGGCCCCATAGCAATTGATCTAATTCGCATGTTTACATGCAATAAACATTAATCCTGCACTATTTTTCAAGCAGAATAGTAATTTTGACATAATTTAACATTATAAACACATTTTAAATACCAAAATCGTAACATTGCCCCTTCCTCAAAGACTGCACGTCTCGGGCAGTACACTTGAGCAGAAAGCCATTTAAATCAAACAATTATATTATTTTAAATGTAAGATAAACAAATGACAATGAAAATATACTCAACATAACAAATAAAAAAACAACTATTTACAGGACTATTTACAAAAGGAAATGGTTGAAGGGGATGAAACCATGGTTTAATTTGATCCCTAAACTAAGTATTGTTACCATAATACGGAGCTAAGCGATCGTAATGAACGACTCTAGGCTTAGCATTCGTAGACTTACGGATTCGAACCACGACGTCATTCAATCTTTTTAGAACTGTATAAGGCCCTTCCCTCGATGTTTGAAGCTTCGGAGAAAGTCCTTTACGTTGGTACGGGTACCAGAACCAAACCTTGTCACCTTCGTTAAATGTAGGTTAATGCGATCTCGTGCAAATTGATGAACGTCTTCTAACCGTACCTGGAGATTCTCAACATAGTCTTCAGGCGAAGAAGGCGCATCCGGTGGACGTCCGAATACGAGATCACAGGGGAGACGGAGTTCACGATCAAAGAGCATATTTGAGGGTGTAAAACCGGTAGTTTCATGGACGGCACTTCTGTAAGCCAGCAGGAACAGCGGTAGTTTCTGATCCCAGTCTTGTTGGTTCTTTGAAACAAGGTGAGAGAGACTATTCAGGATCGTTCGATTAAATCTTTCTACCATGCCATCCGATTGTGGATGTAGAGGGGTTGTTCGTGTTTTATCGATTCCCAGGATTTTACAAAGTTCTTGGCAGACAGCAGAAATGAAATTTCTCCCCTGATCGGAATGGAATTGAAGGGGTGTTCCGAACCTTGAAATCCAATTCTCCACTAACACTTCTGCAACAGTTGTCGCTTCCTGATCGGGAATCGGATATGCCTCAGGCCATTTCGTGAAATAATCCATGACAGATAAAATGTATCGGTTATTGTCTTTTGATCGTGGAAAAGGTCCCAAGATGTCGAACGCAATTCTTTCGAATGGTGCCCCTACATTGTATAGGTGTAGCTTTCCGCGACTACGTCTGTTCGGTCCTTTACGGGCTCCACAGGTATCGCAGGTCTTGCACCATTTTTCGACATCAGTTCTTACGTTATTCCAATAAAACCGCTCTCTGCATGGTCTTCATAACTCCGAAATGGCCACTTGTTGAACTATTGTGTAATTCCTTTAGTACGTCAGGCATTCGTGATCGAGGGAGTACTAACTGCTACCTTGATGTTTTGCCATCTTCGGATTCCCATTTTCTATACAGGACGCCGTTTCGAATGTGAAGAGAATCCCAAAGAGCCCAATACCGTTTGATACCAGAACTTAAACTAGAGATGTCTTGCCAAGAGGGTCTCACACTAGACGACTCCATGCGTTCAATAATGGGTTTTATAGGTCAGAATCCTTCATTTGTGCTTCGCGAACTTCTTCATCACTCCAAGGGTCTAAATGTGATGTAGCTGGCGCAGTGATCTGGCGCACAACCGGCACCGTTTTCCCATATTTCATCTCAGCTGTAGAGCAAAAGCTACAATTCCCTGAACAGGGTTTCCTGGACAAGGCGTCTGCATTTCCGTGCAAGGATCCTTTGCGGTGTCGGATGTCGAAGTCGTACTCCTGGAATTTCTGTATCCACCTAGCAATCTGTCCCTCTGGGTTCTTGAAATTCAAAAGCCATGTGAGAGATGCATGGTCTGTTCGGAGCAGGAATTTTTGCCCGTAAACGTAACTGTGAAAATTTTCAACAGCTTTAACGATGGCAAGTAATTCTTTCCTGGTGACGCAATAATTTCGCTCGGGCTTCGACAGGCACTTACTCCAGTAAGCGATGACACGTTCTTGGCCGTGGATTTCTTGAGATAACACTGCTCCTACGTTTGCATGGCTGGCATCCGTATCTAAGATAAACTGTTTATCAGGATCCGGATAAGATAAAATAGGCGTGGATGTTAAAGCCTCCTTCAAGCTGGTAAATGCTACCTCACATTCCTCGGTCCATACAAATGGCCGTTTGTGCTCAGTCAACCTATGAAGTGGTCTTGCGATTAAAGAAAACTCTTTTACGAACCTTCTATAATAAGTGCAGAGCCCTAAGAAGCTTCTCAACTCGTGCACATTCCGAGGTTGGCTCCATTCTTTAACCGCTGCCACTTTTCGGGGGTCAGTTCTTAAGCCTTCAGCCGAAATTATGTGTCCGAGGTAGCTCCCTTCACCGCGAAATAAATTACATTTGGCTGGATTTAACTTCAAATTGGCTTGTTTCAATTTTTCTAGCACCTTTCTCAGATTGCTAAGATGTTCTTCAAAATCTCGCCCCATGATAATTATGTCATCTAGGTAAATAAGACAAGCTTCAGGAGAGAGTCCTCTCAACACCGTCTCCATGAGGCGCTCAAAAGTAGCAGGTGCGTTGCATAGACCAAAAGGCATAACTTTAAATTGCCAAAGTCCCTGTCCGCTTGTTGTAAATGCGGTCTTTTCACGATCTACGGGATCCATCTCTACCTGCCAATAGCCACTTTTTAAATGAAGAGAAGAGAACCACACATTTCCAGATAATGTGTCTAGGGTGTGATCTATTCGGGGAAGAGGGTAACTGTCTTTCTTGGTGATGTCATTTAAACGACGGTAGTCCACGCAGAATCTCGTTTAACCGTCTTTTTTTCGGACCAAGATGATGGGAGAGGCACAGGGACTAGTAGAAGGTTCAATGACGCCCTTTGCTTGCATATCCTTTAAAAGATCGTTTACCTCTTCCACTTTGGCAAATGGTAATCTTCGAGGATATTGTTTAATAGAAGGATGATTACCTGTGTCAATTTGGTGTTTTGTTAAATTTGTTCTTCCAAACTCCTCGGATGACTTGGGAACCAGTTCCTTAAATTCACGAAGCATTTTCTCTGCAGCGCTTCGCTGTTTCTGAGTTAATTCTGTGGTTTTTAGCAAATCCTCCGTTAAATTTTCAGATGACACATTTGATGTTTGGAACGAACTTCTCTCAACACAGGTCACTGGGGTACATGTGGCTAACATCTTACCGTTCTTAATAATTTTCGGTTTATCACTTACGTTGGCACATCTTACTAGTATGGCTTCTTTTGTAATGTCTACAAGTGTTGAAGCTATTAAAACCCCTTTTGGAAAATTCTCGAAATCAGGAAATTCAAGGACTCTAAGTTGAAAATTTTTCTCTTGGTCTGTATATCCCTTCAATATTAGTTCTTGCCTAGCCGATATGGTGAAATCCGATGAAGCAATTATTCGATAACTGCTTTTGGTTTCACTTACTCCTTTCCGAAAAAGAGTTACATCTTCCGTCGTAGAATGCAAAGAGCAATCTTTAAAGTCCAAAATAAAATTGTATTTCTCTAAAAAGTCCAGTCCGAGGATAAAATTGTCCGTAATTTTAGCCACATAGACAGTATGACTATATGCGTTATTTCCGAAGGTTATCTTGATGTTCATTTTGCCAATAATTGGAATTTTGTCACCGGTCACAGTCTGGAGGGTAACGCAGGGCGGCGTCCAGATGATTTTCTCATTAAGTTGTTGAGCAATATCTTCCCGCATGATGGTGACATTGGCCCCTGTATCGACGATCATACGACAGGGTAATTTATTTACATGGGCTTTAATAAAGAATCCATTTCCGCCGCCACTTTCTGAAGAAATTTGAAAAACCTCAAAATGGGGCTTTTTATTAACTGGCAACCTCCACCCCGCGAGACCGCCATGTTCTAGTTTTCCCTGTGCTTTGGTTCTAGGTGCGTTCCCAGCTCGTTGATCTTGGCGAGCTTGACAGTTCCGCTGAACATGTCCTTCGGCTCCACACCTCCAGCACGTTACCTTCGTCTTTTGTGCGTTTCTATTGTACTTGACATTCAGGGATAACAGAATATCACGTATTTCTTTCAGAGTATCCGCCTTACCAGGATCTGAATTGGTTATTTCTGCTCCCCTCACCAGATTTCTGTCCCTTCTTGAAGCTTGTTGGGCAGCCTCGTATTTCAGGCCATACACTAGAGCTGATTTCAAGTCTTTTAACTCCGCCAATCTGAGAGCCTTCTGAATTTCAGGATCTTTCATGCCATCAATAAAGTATTGTAGAGCCAAAGTGTCTCGTACGTCAGCTGGGCAATCGGCAAATGCGAGATGAGATAGCCGTTCTACATCTGTCGCCAAATCTTGGAGAGTCTCACACTGTCTTTGTTGGCGTAATTTTAATTGCAGGCGACTAAAGTCCTTTAAACATTTTTCGCCGAAACGTAGCTCTAGGGCCTCTGTGAGCACTTCAAAATTTAATTGTTCTTCCTCCGGGACTGATCTTAAGACATCTGCAGCCTCCACTCGCAAGGATGCAGCCAGTTGGCGAGCTTTGGAAACAGGATCCCAGCCATTTCCATTGGCTGCAATTGAGAACTGGGTTTTGTATACCTGCCATGATGTCTTTCCATCATATGTGGAGATCTTGATATTTGGCTTGGCGATATTGGGTTGATCTTGGCTGATTTCTTGTTCCCGAATATTTTCTTTGGCGAAATTTGATTTTTCAGTAGATATATCAACCTTCATTGCTTCTTTTAATTTCCCAATTTCTAGTGCTATTTCGCCAAATTTCTCCTCATTCTTCTCGATATTCTTTTCAATTTCACCAAGTCTTTCTTCCTTTTTGTCCACTTTGTCTGCAATAACATCTATCTTGGTGTTAATCACGCTTACGATGTTAGCTTTCATTTCCTCTTGGGTTTTTTTCATTTCTTCTAATTATCTTCCTTCCTGTTCTCTCTGACCTGCCTTCATTTCTTTTAAGTTAGAGTTCATATCCATCATAGCCGCCAACAGTTGGTTCAAATTTATTTCAGATTCACTTTTTCTTTCTTCTCTTGCTGGCTCTTTTTCGCCAACCGCCTTAATTCGTTCACTTATTTCAGGCGAGCTCTCATCACTCACTTCTCTAATACTTTGTTCACTCTCCATAGCGTCTCTAAGTCGTTTCACTAACTCTTCTTTCAGACCAGTTGTAGGCAAGCCCCGATTCGATAACTGTTCTCGCAATTCTATAACACGCAGTCCAGACACCGATTCAATATCGAAGTCAGCCATTTCATTTATCTTCGCTATTCAATCCCACTTTTGACACCAATATGTAACGAATTTCACTGTTGGGTTCAGGGATTGAATAGACTTTACTCAGGACAGCGATAAAACAGTTCTTTATTATCAGCCCAATGAAGAATACAATGTTCAGAAAGGCATAAGAACAGCCGAAGTCACAGTAATACAACACAACAGTAACACAACGCAATGTACTGATCCAGCGGGGAATAGATCAAATTCAAAGCCGTAGACTTTCGTACTCTCTTCGGCATAAATCACAACGAAATCATCCGTAAAGTAACAGAGGCTGCGGGCGCGTCTGAGCTTCAAGAAATCTGAACAACTGCCCCAAGTTGCATTTCAGTATGCCTTATATAGACACGGCGAAAGTGGTAGAACATTCCAGAAAATAGGAGAACCGCCCGGAACCGGAAGTCGTCAGATATCGCCAATATCGCCAAATTTGGCGACATTTCGCAACAAATTTGGCGACAAAATAAGTTGCCAAAACTGTTGCCAACTAAACTGTATCTCGCCAATTTGGCGAGATACCCAAAGAGCCCTATGGTTATTTACAAGGTCCCATAGCAATTGATCTAATTCACATGTTTACATGCAATAAACATTAATCCTGCACTATTTTTCAAGCAGAATAGTAATTTTGACATAATTTTTACAATATAAACACATTTTAAATACCAAAATCGTAACAATAGTTTAATTTCTAAGAAACATGTATACATGAAATGGTTCCATTTTGAAATATTAATGTTTATACCATACATATTGTCTGATTCCTTCGGTAATTACCAGTTACAAATGTTCATTTTTTTTATAAGAAATGCTATCTCTATAATTTCTTATAGCGACGAGTTTAGAAAATTTTTAAGAAAATGAAATGCACGTAAATATGATATTGGAAATGAATTTTTATAATGAGATTTGTCAGTAACATTGATATTTTTATTTATTTAAAAATTTCCATATCTGTTTCTAATGTTTAACAAGATTTTATAAAATTATAACTTTTGATAGCAGAGTGTATAAAATAACAGAATACGTTTATTTAAAAAATTTTGATTAATAGTTTGGAATTCTTCTGTGATGTGAATGAAATTTCTTTTAATATCATTTAAAGGTTTCGGGTACCTGAAATAATCTTATAATAAACAAACCTTTGATATTTTTTGTAGTTTGAGTTCCTTTGTAATTATTACCCTTCAAAATGTTTGAATTTTTTTTAGAAATGCCTCTGTCTCCAACATTCAGAAAGAAATGAATCAAATACTTCCAATGAAGAAATCAATTGGACTTTAAAAAAAAAAGAAATAGGTTTTTTAATAAATTAGTTTTAAATAAAAAAACTTTTTTATTGAACAAATTAAAATGTTTTTACGAAAGTTTCTCATATACAAAGAAATATTCTTATTAGACAGTTTTATTTAATAATTATACTCATTTTAATATTAATCATTTATTGCATTTAACTTTAACATTACATGAATACACTAAAAGAAAATAAAGCATTTCGTGATGTGATATATAATCAGAATCAGTGAATATAACATTTATACTATAACGACAAATAGAGAATAAATTCAGGAACTAACTGCCAATATTCAAAATGCGTTATATCATATACAATTATTATATATCAATAATTTTTGTATATACTGAGATAATATCTAATAAAATTCTCTGTAAATTTTATAAATGGCTTTTTAAATTTATTTAAAACAAAAAGGTATAAATTCTTTTAAATATTTACAAAAAAAAAGTATTAAATATCATCAATCCAAACAGATAAAATGACACAGTCAAAAAATTTAAAGAAAGATCATCTAAACTACAGATTAAATAGCTAATAAAAGGTCAAATCCTGCAGAATTACTAAATACTTTCACTTTATGTATCTCATTAGATTCGTGACATGAAACCTTAAGCTTTTAAGCACCAAAAGACTAAGCAATTAATAGTAAACAAAAAATTTTAAAAATATTTTTTTTTAAAGTTTCTACGAATTTTATTTACTCTAATTTGAACACAAAAATAATTTAGTCAAATTAAAGCTATTTTTTTTTTCAGATACTATACATTTACAAAAGTAAGATCTAAAAATTTCTTCCCTTGCCTACAAAGAAATCAATGGTAAAAACTAGTCTATTAATACATTAATGTTAATAAATTAATTCCCAATGAAATAACTAGAGTTTCAGTTCAGCTGAAACTTCTACAACACATAAGAGTTTTAAGATCTAGTTATATTTCAGTTTCTCATTATTCCATGTTAGATTGCAGAACCGGCTAGGTGGCGTGATTGGTTTGTCGCTGGCCTACAACCAAAGCAGCGGGTTCTACCAAAACCACCTTGAAGATCAGGGCGTGATAGCGTTTTGAAGACGTCACGAAAGGAGGGAATGCTTTACTAGGCGCACTCGCTTTGTGAGGAATATAAAGCTTACGACATTTATTTCTTTTCAGGTCATAGACTAATGTTTCCCATTTTATTGATTTTTTTTTAGTTCCCACATAGAATTTTTTCTGATGAAAGTTATGTATTAATACGCTAGAACGATGTCTACTATTTTTCCGGAAAAAGGGACAAATATCACTCGTGAAATGCTCATAACAGTAGAAGAAAAATCTAAGAAAAAAATGACTCAATGTAAAATAATTTCAATCAGATAAAATAAAAAATAAAAAAACTTTACTTGCTAAGAAAATTTGAAAAGTAGAACATTAGAGGCATATTAGTAAAAAATCAAGTGAATTCATAAAATTTTTACTGGAGTTCCTTTTTTCAAGTGAAATGACATTTTTTTTATGCTCATAGAATCAATGAATCAAAACAAAAGAAAGAATTACAAAAAAAAAAAAAAAAATGAACGCAAAAATATATACAAACATAGAAACAAACAGTCTTTGACACCACAGTAATTATAAAGAAAAAATAGATTCTGGATTATATGTTAAAAATATATTCAATTAAAATAATTCATTCATTCAATATTCAAAAATATAAATAATTTCAATTAAATAAAATATAAAAAGGAACATTTACTTTTAAAGAAAATATGAAAAGTAAAACATTAGAAGCATATTATTAAAAAAAATGCATGCAAAAATATATACAAATATAGAAATGACAAACAGTTTTAGACACCACAGTAATTATAAAGCAAAAATAAATCCTGGACTAAATCCTGTTAAATTATATTCAATTAAAATAATTCATTCATCCAATATTCAGAACTATAAAATAATTTCAATGAAATAAAATGTAAGAAAGAAACATTTACTTGCAAAAAAAAAAAAATATGAAAAGTAAAGCATTAGAGGCATATTATTATATAGAAAAAAATGTATGCAAAAATATATACAAATATAGAAATGACACAAACAGTTTTAGACACCATAGTAATTATATAGCAAATATAGATTCTGGATTATACACTAAGTATGTATATATATATATATATATATATATATATAGTAACATAAAATGAAAGAAATACATGGCATAATAAAATTGATAATACAAAATAATATCACTAACAAAGCTAGAAGATTCAAACCAGATTTAAAGAAACACACTTTAAAAATAATGGAAGAGTCTATTATAGAAGAATTAACTAAGCGTATGTATAACATGGAACAGAATTAGAACTTTAAAATGTAAGAAGCCAAAAGAGTCAATAGACTAAAATGAAGACCTGTTATGATTTCTAGAGCTGTTGCTGAATTAGGACCAGCAAAATTAGGGTTAAATATATTTTATGGATCCTACCTTCCCCCGTTCAGCAGAAATTTTATACATAACAGAAAAACATACCAATATTGAAAAGTTAGGCCTAAAACCAACCACGTGTAATTTGCAACCAAAAGAAAAATAAAATAAAAATAATAGAAAATATGAAAGGAAATGAATCCTAACAAAATAAAAATAAAAATAATTTTGAAAAGGAATAATGAAGCAAAAACTTACATGAAAAAATGCAAATAACCGGAGAGCGGAAAAAAAAAAAAAGAACTGTACGTACGAGAACATTACGCTAAATGATCGTTAAAAATGACGTGTTAGGTTGATAAAGCCAGATGCAAAAATTAGTGGCGCCACCTGGATAGTTTTTTTGTAATTAAACAAAGCAAACTAAAACAAAGTGAAAATAATAAAAAACAGAAAGAGAAAAAAAACAAAGAATAATGCTTAAACTTTGAAAAGGAGAATTAGAGAGATAATTTAGACATATATTTAAAAATGAAGTTATACTTGGATAGTTGTATTCCAAGCAATTATTGCGGAATAGCTTAAAATTATTTTGCTTAACATCATTATCTGTGACTAAATCGTTATTTCTTTTTATAAAATTTAAAATGATATTTCTAAAAATAGATAGATGTAGGTTACTTTCCCAAAAAGGCATTTTAATAATATTAAAATCAAAAGAGTCTCTTTTATCAAAAATATTACTAATTAGTATATTATTCTTAACAATTAATTGTAGGTCTAAAAAGTTTGCAGAGTCATTATTATAATTGGTTTTTAATAATTTCAGATATAGGGGATAATATTTAAAACTAGGCACAAAATTTACTATATTACTAAAGATGATTGAGTCATCTATGTATCTAAAAAAGTAACAAGAATCTATACTAATGTTATCATATTCATAAAAGTGCAGATAAATATTTGCTAAACAGTTACTTGCAGGTCCTCCTTGTGGGAGACCTTTAATTTGCTGATAATAAGAGTTATTGTGAAAAATATAATTTTCATATAGTACTAGATGAATAATTGAAAGATATTTATCATACTTAATTATTTTATTCAAAGAATATTTGTTATAGGCTATTTTGAGAATTTTAACCATATCCCCAATATCTATGGAATTAAATAAATCTTCAAAGTCATAATCAACTTTGAGAAGCTTTGATTCAAATGTTTTCGAAATTAACAAATTAAAAATGAAATATTGCGTTGAAATGACTTTCAAGCAATATCTGTGGGCATTTTCAAACTTCCTCTATCCAGGAGTCTCAAATGTTTTGTCTCTTCGACAATTTCTGAGTCGAAAATAAAATCTGCTTGTCTAAAACAAGTGCATATTTGCAATCGGAGCATTCGAATTTTATGTTGTGCACACAATAACCCGCTATGTACATTAAAACTTAATACTCTTCTATTGAAATATGATCTGATTTATTTGTAGTGTTTAATATTTCGTTGAAATCCTTAATATCTACTTTAACATTAAATATCTCACCTGAATGATTTGAAATTAAATTTTTAGTAAGATAGTACCATATTTATCCGAGTGCAAAGTTAACAAACTTTTAATGCGCAACTTTTATTCAGTTTGCAAAATTTCCTGCACAGTGACATGATAATTTGATCCGGACATTTGTCTGTATAGCCCAAATTTGGCTTCTAAATTATCAGTTTGGAACTTTCGAGTTAAAACATATTTGAAATTCTGCTCCGTCAAAAGATACTTTATTAATTCTGGGATGGTATTTACTGTATGACTCACAGCAAAAAAAAGTTTCCTCGCTGAAACAATATTCTCGTTTATTTTGTTTTAAATTTTTCCAGCAGTCCAGCCACTGAGCAAATTTTGAAGAAAAAAAAAGTGAATCAATCATCATCTATTGACGAAAAAGGAACACTTTTTCAATTTAAGATTATGACCCAAGTTGGGTTTTTAATACTCATTATTTACCAGAAACCTAAAATATGTTTGATGAATATTGCAGTGTCCCTAAACATTTCTGTGTAGCCTATAATTTATCTTGTAATATATTAAGTGCAGTCACATTGATTTCTTCAAAAATATTTAAAACTAATTTAACATTTTGTTTTTCAAAATTTGTTGGTTTCAAAGCTTTTAAACATAATTTAGGAGCTAATTTTACAATTTTGTTCATTTCTTCGTTATAAACTTTAAATAATGATGAAAAAGATGCTTTTCGGATTTGAGAAAATTCTGAAAGATTAGGATACATTGTTTTTAAATCACTGTTCTGTACCAGGATTGCCGTGTCGTCGGCGTACATGCAGATTGTAGAGAAGCTTGTTCTAGGAATATCATTGACATAAATATTCAAAGTGTGGGCGAGAGGAGCGCTCCTTGCGGGACTCCCGCGTTGATATTTTTCAGGGAAGAGTAGGAGTGGTTAACGAGGACTGCAAAATTTCTGTTATTTAGGAAGGAGTTTATTAGTTTAATTAAATAAGGTGGAGTGTTAGTTCTGATTAATTTATAGAGTAGGCCTGTATGCCAGACTCTGTCGAAAGCTTTTTGGATGTCGAGGAAAACAGCCCCAGTTGACTTATTTTCAGCGAAACCAGTTTTTACGTATTCCACCACACGCAGTAGCTGGTGTGATGTGGAAAGATTGCGCCTGAAGCCGTGTTGTTGCGGTATCAGGATATCGTTTTGTGTGAGGTGGTCGTTTAGCCTATTTAGGATTATTTTCTCAGTGATTTTGCTGAGGATAGGTAGGAGCGAGATTGGCCGGTATGAGTCGGACAACGTGGGGTCTTTGCCGGGCTTTAGGATAGGTACAACTGTGACTGTTTTCCCCGATTTTGGGTAGTAGCCTATTTTTAGAATGTTATTAATTAGATCTGCAAGTTGAAAGATGACAGTCATGGGAAGGTTTTTAACCATTTTATTAGTTATGCCTTCACGAACTGGGGCTTTTTTGATTTTAATGTTTTTAATGTAGTGGAGAATTTCAGAGGGTTTAGCGTCACACACAGTTGAGGTATCGTCAAAATTATTGTCGTTGATTAGGAACCTATCGACAAGCCTCGTGTGTTTGGTGTCATTTTCTGGATTTTGGATGTTGTTTAGCTGAAACTGGTTTTCTAACGAATTTGCCAGCGTTTTAGCTTTCTGTTTGTCTGTATAGGCAATCCCGGAGGGGCCTGTTAGGGATGAGAGAGAGAGAGAGAGAGAGATGGGGGATCTCTTCTTCCTGAAGCAACTGGCCATGTTCCATAAGGAACCGTCTTCGGTATCCAGGGAAATGAGTTAGTTATTCCTCTCATTGTTTTTACGTGAAGGCGTTTACTTTCCTTCGAATTTTGTTTTGGAGTCTGTTTAGTGCGTTTTTGTCGTTGGGGTGTCTGGTGTATTGCCAGAGTTTTCTGGCCTGGTTTCGATTTCTAAAGAGAGTTTTAAGTTCGTTATAAATGAAGAATTTATTATTGGAGTATTTGGCGTGAGGAGCTTTCGTAAGCGTTTAGGATGTTTTGAGTGAGATCGGCAGCCTGCCTCTCTATGTCCTCATCATTGCGTGCTGTGATTGGTCGAAAGTGGGTGGTGTGTCTGAGGGTGTGTCTAAAGCGTTCCCAGTTAGTAGTGACTGTGCGTGTGGGAAAATTAAATTTAATAGAGGTCTGGAAATTTAGAATAATTGGGTTATGGTCTGAACTGAGCTCCGGAATGGAGTTTATACTGGTTCTCCAGTAGAAATGTCTCGTCAGAACGAAATCTATAGTGGAGGCGATGTTATAGCCAAATCGTGTGGGTCTGGGCGGGGCTAAGATCAGGACCGCCGCGTGGGTAATAGGCGCCCTTGTTCAAGTTGAAATTCGGCGCCCCTTTATGAGGTTCTGTTACACTCTTATAAAATGCTACAAATTATGTGTAAAATACTCTTTTATAGTATTCAAAATTTGACTTTTGAACTGAAAAGCTTTAAAATTATAATATTAAAACACGTTTGTCTTATTTTTTGTTTGTTTGTTATTTTATAAATTTTAAAAACAAAACAAAGCAAAAATGATATAAAATGTTTAAAGTAAAATATAAAAATTAGAAAATATATTCAAATATTGATTCTCCTAGCTTTAGCAGCTACAAATGCTCGTATCAATTCCTTTATATTTAATTTTTCCAAAATTTCGCTCTCTGTGGATATAATTGACAGGTCCGATAATCTCTCTCCTGCGCCATAGTAGGTAGCATGTAGTTTTTTTATAATTTTAAGTTTTGAAAAACTTCGTTCTCCAGTAGCCACCGAAATTGGCAGGGTTAAAGAAATCCGTAAAGCTATCACAATATTCGAAAATGTATCGATAAGATTGTTTTCATAAATATAATTTAAAGCATCAATAGGTGATATATCCTCTTTGGCAAAACATCAGGTACTAAATTTTAACTGTTATCTAATAAATGTTTAAAATTAACATGTATTTTTTAGTTTTTCACACACAACGCTTCACTACAGATAGAAAAGTAAATGTGTTTTTAAAATAGCAGCGAGCTACCACAGTATACCTACAGTCCAAAACACATTTGAAGTTCATGAATTTGCAAAAAATCAATATTAAGTAAGCAAGGGCCCAGATCGAAAAATATGACAAGTTCGAGATCCTCTGTTCTAATCTATGGTGCTGACGCGTACTGTTTTTTATTTCATAACTCAATACAAATACTCAAACTAATTTAATCTGCAGAAAATATATATTGTTACAGGTCCTCAGTTATTCTCTTCTATAAACTTGCAAATTTTCTGCCTGTAAATTAATGTATACATAGAAATTTTTAATAATTACAAAACAACTTGATTTTACTGTGAATATTTAAAATTTTTTTTTTTTTTCTGATTGCAATTTATTAAAATTTCCGTCAGTTTGATTGTTAGAGGAATATCTAAAAATTTTCTTTTTCCAATTTCTTTGTCATTTGGTTGAATTGTTTGACAATGTTTGTAGGTTTATGCATAAAAAATTTAGAAATGTAATGAAAATTTATGCAATAATACTTATGTAAGAATATTTTTTGATCTTTGTATGTTTGAAATGTTACACCGTATACATACCTTACAAAAGATAGTATCATTTTTTAAGAACTGTTATTCAACTCTTTTTTTAAAAAAAATAATATTGTGCAGATATTATGCTTGACATGAATTTTTTTTCGTAAAAGTAATTGTACATTACGTACTGTTCCATAACGTACATAAAGTACATTAACAATTTTTTGTAATTTTTTCACTTTTTGTTTTACATTGGCTTATGTTTAAGATATTAAGATTGTTCTCAATGTTCGAAGAACTGTTGTATATCAATTGATTTTCTTTTCAATGATACTCTACAGATATGAAAAAGTAAGATATCGTGTACATAAAATAAAAAATACTCAAAAATGAAGAAAAAACTTCTTTTTTCTTTTTTTTGTGATTTGAAGTAAATTTTAAATGCTTTATGATATGAGTAGGGTATTCCAGAGTAATATATTTCTCAAAAAGTAAGAATAATTTTAACACAAATGTGTGTATTTCAGTAACCAAATGTTCAGTGAATAATCTGGTTACGATAAATTTGAATCTTAAAATCTTTGTATGATAAGACATAAACAGTATTATATTCACAGAATATGATGATTGTGCAAATATAAATCACATCACAAACGTTGTACAAAAAGATAAATGAAATTTTTAACAAAGAATAATTCTACAAAATTAAGGCAAAAAATTTCATATTAACCAGTTTTTCTGGCATTTACACATGTTGTAAACATTAATTTACACTCAACTTTTGTTTCCTTGTTTATTTTATGAAAGCAAATTTTTCTGTTTCTGAAAGCTAGTTTTTCTGTAGCATCATTTTAACCAAGAATATTTTACTGCATTTCTTTTTATTATTTTTTATAAAGAAAAATTCAGAGAATTTATAAAATAAAGTGAATTCTAGACCGGGATCGGTATACTTTCAAGAAAGAACCAGTTGTTAGTGAAACAAAATATCGAAAGTATCAGACACCTACTTGATATGAGCTTCCGGCGAAAAGGTCCCCCATCCCAGCAACAGTCGCGTTAAGACTGTCGTGCTCCAATTAATATTTTTCATATTATTTAAATAAAGTTTTACACACAGCATAACATTTTCCATTCCTTCAAAAATGAAGAAATATTGTAGATAATATTTATTTATTTTTATTTCTATCTATATAGCTCAATGCAAGATCGATCAGTGTCAAAATATCAATGCTAGGAATTAAACTTTGAAGTTTAGTGAAAAAACTTCAATACCAGTTCTACCTTTAGTACTTCTTGAAATTTCATATGTTTACACTAATAATTAAACTTTATAAAACTGTTCTTGCATAGAAAATGTTTTTGGAAGATGTATTCAAGCAAAGAAAACAAGTATTGATGCATATTAATCAACATAAAAGTACTATAAAAGTCCATTGAAATATATATATAAATATAGACGAAAATCTTAAAATTAGCTTATGTAACACGGAAAATTTACAAAATAAAATTTTTTTAAATTAGATTTCATTAAGCTGGACATTATTTTCACTGCCTCCTTTGTAAAGGAAAGCAAATAATAAATGTATGTTTTGATTTTATTTTAATATGATAAAAATGTTTGTACATTTTTTTAAGTCTCAAGGGAAAATACTAAATAAATCAAAAGTAAAGTTATAATTACCGTTTGCAGTTTTAAAGGAATGAAGTAAAATTGAAGAAATTACTGATTTAAAATTGCGTCAACTCTCTCTCTTATAAAAAAAAAGTGATTTCCTGAAGGCAGTGGCGTAGCTAGGTATTTAAAGGCCCTGGTGCAAGAAAAAAAAGGGAAAAAAAAACGCGAGGGCTCTATCTTGGTTGAATTCCATCAAGTATAAAAAAGTAAAAATATAGAAATATTAAAATATATAAAAAGCTACAATGTTTACTTACTGTCTTCTCTTTCTTGGCGTTGTTTGCGCTTAAACGCACCGCACTTGGTTTCTTTCTTTCTTTTTTTTAAAATCTATAATTTTAGTTTTATAATTTATCTAATACGATTTGTATATTCTCGAGTATTTACTGACGTTAAAAGGAAGCAGAAACGTAATGCTACGCTATAAAACGTCGTTGGAGAATCCCTAGCTATTAATTTATTCGGGAGGATCGAACACACATCGAACAGAGGGCTTAGAGGTACAAAATGGTCCTCCGAGATAGACAGGAAATGATACAAAAATATGCATGAACAAGAAAATTTAATACAATATTATTATAATTGTTTTTTTTTTAAACATATCTGCAAAAGAGCAGAGGAGGGGGGGGGGACAAAATTACATTAGTAAAATTACATTATCATAGGAGAAGATTGCAAAACATTGAAACAGGAAACTAGCTTATTATGAATATTGTTATTAAAAATAGAATGTAACTAAGAAGGAATTGCTTCTTGTGTAGGTTTTTTAAGATGAAAAATAAGTATGGTAAGACTTTTCATGGAACTTGAAGTTTATTTTCAAATAACAGTCTATAAAAAAAAATGAAAATATTGAAAATAACAAGAACTTTTCAATAAGTAAAGTTCGCAACACTGAACAAACAACGAAAAGAATATTTAGGTGAAATTCCTACAAATTCGAAATTACTTTCAACTGAATTGCGACGATTACAATTATATGTGTTGCAACCTTTGATATTTATTTCTTAAATTTGGAAGAATCACAAACTCGGCTGCCCTTGTGTATAGATATTCTGCTTAGAATCTAAAGGAATTCATGGTACCAAAAAGAGTTTAGTAGATCGCGATAAAGCAGTGCCTCTCAAACTTTCATTATTTGCGACCCAATTTTCAGTCATAATTTTCATCGCGCCCCACTTCTTACAATAACAATGTACTGAATGCAATTATAATGTACTTTGATGGTAAAACTACGATGCAATACGACTTTAATTATAAACGCACTAATTAGAAAAAAATAAAGTTTTGTATATAAATTTTGTACATGACAAGCCCAACATCAGTTTGAATGTGTATTTCATTTTTTATTATATAAGAGTATATTTTGCTTTGTAATTATTTTAAATTGCAAATTATTTTATTAAATTGATAATTATTTTAAATATTTTGTTTTCGATTTTTCGTAATATGCTCGCGCTCCCCCCCCCCCAAGTAAGGTTATCACGCCCTCCTTTGGAGGCGCGCCCCCACAGTTCGAGAAACGCTGCGATAAAGATTTTATTTGGAGATTTGAGAGCAGTTTAATAACAGGTATACATGACACAAAATATGATTTGGGGAAGAAAAGCTAAGCGATTTACATAATAATCTGGCCAATAGTGAAACGAAGAATTGATAATTTAGATATAAAAACGAAAGAGAATAATTGGCTTTTTAATAAACATGGGCTGTTGCACGTTCTCTGTAATTTTAATTTTTTTCTCTTTTTTTCACCCTCCAATTTTTTGTGCCCCCAAATCTTTTGCGCCCTAGGCATGTGCCTAGGGCGCAACGGTCATCACATAATAATACAATATTATCACTTTTGCCAATTGACATGCAATTTGAAATTAACTGTTTTTCGGAGGGAATGTACGGGAATAATATTTGATGACATTAAAACTATCCGGTTCATGATCTTATTAAGACGGAGTCGAGAACGAATTTGAGGCCCCCACTGAGAGAGGGTCCTGGGCCCGGGCCTAGTTGGCCCATGCCTTGAGACGTCCCTAATTACAATACAATACGACTTTAATGATAAACCGCACTATTTATCAAGATAAATATTTGGTATATGACAAGACCAGGGGAGTCACTAGTAATTAATAAACTTGTTTTTAATTGAATATTGATAACTTAATTATCAAATACTTTGTACAGTACTGATACATTCTCAAGTTTTGAGTATTATATGAATGGGAATTCGTATTTTATTTTTTATTACATAAGAATGTATTTAGTTTGTAATTATTTAAAAAAGGAAAATTCTTTTATCAAATGGATAATTATCTTAAATCTTTTGTTTTCGATTTTTCGCTATAGGTTTGCGCCCCCAAATAGGGTTATCACGCCCTCCTGGAGAGCGCGTCCCACAGTTTGAGAAACGCTACAATAAAGATTTTATTTCGAGTTTTGAGAACTATTTAATAACAATATACCTGAAGCAAAATATGACTTGGAGAAGAAAAACCAAGCGATTTACATAATTTTAAAAATGTATATATATTATCATTGCAAACAAAACAACGACGTTGAGCCCCAACATCTTCTCATCATATAATGAATCAAAATTTATGCCGATACAAATCATTCCCAATTCCTGTTGTTACATCTTACAAATTCTTAGATTTTGAACACGTTCCTTATAATAGCGTGAACTCCACACGGAACGTGTTTTTATTGTGCATATCGGAAATCAAATTTTGTTTTACGCAAACAAAAACAATCCGCAGAAACGAAAACAAAATTAAATTGAATTAAAATATAAAATTTTAAAAATAAAATCTTATTTTATTACTAAGAAAATATAAAACATGCAAAATTGTAAGTTTTTTATTAACAACTTTTATGTAAGTAACATTAAATTAAAAAAAACTTTAAGTACTATAAATTTTGGCGCCCCTTGCCCCAGGCGCCCTTGTGCGGTGAACAATTTTGCCACCCCCACGCGGCGGCCCTGGCTAAGATATCAGTGTCTGTGTTATCCATGAAATTTTTAATATTAATACCTCTTTGGTTATTTGAAACGCTTCCCCAGGATGTGTGGTGGGCGTTGGAATCTCCACAAGGGATGGAGGAATGTCCGAGACAGAAAATTTCCTCCAAATCATTGATAGCTGTGTTCGGGTTTGTGGATGGAGATATGTAAATAAAGGCAATAATCAGTGGGTCATCATCAGGGGGGAAGGGGGGGGGTTGAGAACTACTGCCGTTGCTTCGACCGCTCCTAGCGAAGGTGTTGGTGCTTGAGGGATGATTTTATCAAGATAGCAGTGCCGCCGGACGGATGCGTTGGTATTGGTGTTCTGTCGTTTCTAAAAGTGGTGAAATTTGGGATTTTGAAATTTACGCCTGGTCTCAGGTGTGTCTCTTGTATGAGAATGATATCAAGGGAATGCTTATTTATGAAATCCTGGAGTTCTATTTTAAGAGAGGAAACGCCATTGGCGTTCCAAGAAGCTATTCTGAGTCCGAATCGGCCTAAATTCTTATTGAAAGGTTTGAGGTGGAGGCCATTGCCTCGTAAAAAATGTCTAACTTTTCCTCTTCAGAGGAGGCGCTCCGGAGAGCTTTCCCCAGTGTGAGGAGTTCAGGGTGGTTTGAGAAGAAGTTTTTGAATTCGCGGATTGCGAGGATGATTTCCGAACATGATGAGTTTTGGGTTTTGGAGGCGGAATCGGGCTCAGAACGTTTTATCGCCGGCTCAGACCCGGTTTCGCGTGCTGACCTCTGGTGGCCTATTTTGGCTGCATTTGCATATGAGTTATTTGGTTTGGGGTATTTTGGGATTGGTTTACGGGGGGGGGGGGTTAGTTTTATTCGGAGTGGCGTTATTTGGGATGGGGTCTCCTTTCTTTGGGTTTGTTTTGGGGTATTTTGGGCATTGCTTTGAGTTGGCCATGTGGCCTTTGGTTTTACAATTAATACACTCTGGGTTTTCTATTTTGTCTTTGATAGGACAGTCGCTTGTCCGATGTTCCTGAGCGCACTTCAAGCACCTAGTTTTGATGTCGCAGTATTGCGAACTGTGGTGGAAGTAATTGCAGTTATCCAGTCTGCGTTGCTCCCGGTCTGCGGCGGAACGAATCCCAAATGATGGACATATAGCAGCAGTTGCTAATGTCTAATATGTCCCGACTGTCTGGGACGTTTTTCCTGACTTCCACTAGAAACATGGACAAGGGGAATTTGGATTTACGTCTAGTTAGTTGCGCAACTTTGCTGACCGCGACTCCTTGGTTTGCTAGGTCGTTTTTTTTATATCATCTATGTCGGTCAACGCTGGTAGTCCTTTAAGTACAACTTTGTACGGCCTTTCGCTAGGGGGGGGGGAATTGCGTAAAATTCCTCTCCATTAGTTTTGAGAGTGGCGGTAATTTCTCTGTGCTGATCCTCAGAGATTGGGGTAATTCTAATGTATTCCCCTATCAGCTTATTTACGGAGTTAGGGT
The DNA here is from genome assembly GCA_019973975.1 of Trichonephila clavata. Taxonomy (NCBI): domain Eukaryota; kingdom Metazoa; phylum Arthropoda; class Arachnida; order Araneae; family Nephilidae; genus Trichonephila; species Trichonephila clavata. The sequence continues at coordinate 50,266 of BMAO01029555.1, read as the reverse complement.
ATTTGTCGTTCAGTTCTTTGAGTACTAGGTTATAGTTTGTTTTATAGCGGAGCATGATCAGTTTGACTTTACGTTTTGGTCGATTTTCGCCTTGTTTGGGATCTGAGTCGGCGACTTCCATGCTATTTTCTTCGATTTTGAGAGCCCTGAAAGGGTTATTTAAAGCTATGTTATTTTCAGGCAACTCTTTAGTTTTTAGATTTTTAATGCTATTTTTGTTAGCGGTTTCATTTGGTTTTGGTTTTTTGGAGTTTGGCTCCCTAATCTCAGGATTAAAAGTGGCAGGGAGGATGCAGGGTTCCGCTGCTCTTTTCTTCAAAGAACGGGTGGCGTTTAACCCGTTTGTTGTGTTGTGACTGCAGTTTTTTACTGGGCAAGGAAAGAAAAGCTTTAACTCACCAATCTTCACGTTGTAGTCCAGCTCCGTTACATCCATGCCGCCCCTTTGGCATGGATGTAGGACTGCAACTGTGCTGCGTCGGTGTCTCGTTGATCGAATGTCTCAATGTCGATCAATTCTTGTTGGCGTCGAATGCGTGATGCGGCATGTCTGATCTGCTTCTGCAGGGTGCGAATATGTGCGCAGTGCACGTCTGGAGGTAGTGGGAGGTCGGAGATATCATCTCCGTTCTCTTGCTCCATTGAGAAGTTTCCTTCGTTATTTGGATTGTTCATTTCTGCATTATTCAGAGAAGATATACCCTCTTCCGGGTTATCTACGTGAATGGGACGCTGCAGTTTTCGCCTCGTCATGGAACTAAAAAACAGGTTGACTTGCTTCACATCTCACGCTTCAATGATTCAAATTAGGTGCAATGATTCAAATAAGATGCACACCAATTGTAGCATGATATACGTCTAATTCTAATAGGGGTGTTCGGAAATTACTTATGTAAATCCTAATGCAAAGTTTTATGAATGATTTCATCAACTATATTTTAACTTTTGAGTAAAACAAAAGTGGTGAGTGTTGACGTTTCGTTGATGAATATTAAAACTAACAAAGCTCAAATTATTGACAATTCGTTTTGACATGGATTTATCTGGAAATGGTCCGGTGAAAGTGTTTTTTCAGAAATTTAGCACAACCAAGATCAAGTCGGCTGATCTCAAACCTCTGTTTTTCAGAGGGTGGTTTCGGCTGACATAGAATATTTTAAATCTCCCCCACATACACACAACATAACGCAAACAAATCATAGGCTCCAGCAATTCAATTCAATTTCAAGGCTTAAATCTTAATCTCAATTTTTTTTCATCTCTAAATTTATTATCTCAGATAATAACTAACTCTGAAGATAGGGGATTAAGACCTCTCATGAGCCCCATGAACATTCTACGTTGAGAAATTTAAGAAAGAGGAAATAGTTAAGCAATTAAAAATAATGAACACGTATATTGTATTGGCATCAGTAATTTTTACATTAATTTCACATTTAGTCCGACATAATTTCAAAATTTTTATTTCAATAAAATAACCATTAACATTATTTAACCGCCGATTAAAAATTATAGGATTTGCTACAAAGCCTTCGCAACCACTTTCGAGAACATTCCCCCCTCCCCCCATCTCCAAACTTTCTTCCATACACGAGGGTACTACATAACACCGAAGTTACGATTTTTCAACCAATGGTTCGTGGTTATTAATGTGACTAGAAGTAGAAGTAGAACGGTTGATGGGACACATGATCTGGGATGAGGTCTTTATCCCCTGTCTTGAGTTATTGTTGAGCATTAATTACATACACTTGCCATGATTGGTGGGAAAAATAAGAAGGGAAGGAAATTTAAGAAAACATTTAAAATTAGAAAAGCTGCAAAAAATTGCGACCTATGTAATTGATAGATTTATAAAAAATACTGGAGCTGTTATTGTTTGCGTGTGTAGTAACTAATGTGATATAACTGTGTCAACCGCAGCTACCTCCGAGATCGGAGGTTAGTGTACGGACAACTTTCTTAATCATGTAAATTTATAAAACCTCGATAAGATAAAATAATTTTATATAATAAACTTCTTAAAATAAAAAGAGTGGTATTTGATGACGTTTAGTTCAAAAGTATTATGTATTGCATCTAGTAGTTAGTAAAATAGCAAATGCAATGTGTAAGTTATATCTATTCTAGTAAAAGTTAGAAATTTCTTTGTTTGCATGCAGACTTTGTACTTTGCAGTAATAAGAAGAGATCTATAATGCCTAAGCTCTCGTAGCAGGCCCCAAAGACAGCGTCATCTGTCTCTTGGTGATGAAAAGTTCCTCTGATTCACACTTTTTTGTAAATTTTTTTTTAACATTACCTAATGCTTCTGCTTAAAAAACCTAAATATCCTAAACATTTTCAGGTTTCTTCAAAAGTTAGGAGAAAAGAATAACAGGCATTTTTTCGAGTTTATGCCTTCAGTTTAAACATGTTAATTTAATCTATAAATGGCGTTGTTATAACCCAATAAGGTAAGGTTAAACTAGATATGCGCGTAATTCCTAAACGAAATAAAAATAAATATCAGCTCATTCCTTTTTTATTAGATGAGCTTTTTGATTTGAAACGATTTTGGTTGTAAATTATCATTCTATTGCAACCGATAAATCTGTTTACTTTCAATTTTTCGAAAGTGAATCTATTTACGGTTGGCGGTAACGCCTTCAACCAACGGAAAATACGCATAGCAGTTGTCATCATTTGCAATGGAAATAAGATTTTCCAACCGTTATTCAAGTTGCGCGCTCCTAGTTGAGCAGCAGTCCAATAGTCTAATAAGCTGCATCACTGTTTTAGCTAGAAAATTAGTATATTTGCTTCTTCAGCAGTTCTAAAGTCCATAAAAAACTTACATCTCAAAATTAGAAGACAGACTTTAGAATCCCCTTTTATTTTGCGTTCGCCATGCACTATGACAATTTACACTAGCGCCTCTCGAGACAATTTTATTTTCTTTATAGCATCCAAAGACAACTTTCTGTGCAACATTTAAATTTTACATATATATATATATATATATATATATATATATACATATATGTAAGGATATTTAAATTAAATCTAAAACTAAATCGCTAGTCCACTTGTAACTTTTATTTTCCCGTTACATCTTCAAGTATCAAATTTATTACCCAGTTCGGGAATGGATTACACGTCTTTAAAATATCTCGCCGCTCCTACCATTAATTTTTATTACCTAGTATTTCAAATATACCTCTTCAATAAGGAATGTACTTGAACAGACATATGGCTTCTGAAGAAGCCGCAGACTCTTGAGTTTTTACACGTGTCCTTCTCTCTGTCTTACAAACAGACTACAAAATGATTTCATGGAATAAAGACGGTTAAAAAATAATGTCTTGAAGTTCACTTAAAAAAATGTAATTATAAATATATTGGTCAGACTTCTACACACTTAAATATTCGAATTAATCTTCACAGATCTCATACTAAGCATTACACTAATAAATATAATAACAATAATATTGAAATAAGACACTTTCACCTGCATGGGTTTGATAATATTGATATATCCATTCTCAGAATTGTTCCCTTTTTAAAAGATAGATTATGGTGGGAAAACCATTTTATTCATTTCTATAATACAACATATCCTCATGGACTGAACACATTATATAATGGCAAAAATGTTTTGCAATGCATACAGCAAAAAGATAACAAAGAATTTTTTTATAATTGTCATAATAATAATATTAATAAAATAGCCAAGAGAACAAAAAGAGGTAAAAGGAATAAAAGAAAAAGTAGAGATTCCAAGGATATTACAGCTAAAATTAATGAATTCTGTAGTAATTTTGAAACTGTTTATAACATTAATCAAATAAAAAATTTCATGTTTGGTTTGAATAAAAAAGAAATCAAACTTTTTAATTATATACTTAGTTACGATAACTTTATAGAATGTCAAGCCTTGCATGTTATGAAAGATTTTTGTAATTTCTTAATCAGTAAGTTTAATATATCAATACATGATAATGTTTTAAATTCTACAACTGAATACTGTAACATCCTTTTCATGAATAAATCCTATAATCATGTAAACTTTACTAAAGTGTTTGAGAAGTATATTCAACTTTTCCCAGTAAAAAAGATTAACATTAAAAAGGCATTTAAATATAATAAGAAAATTGGTAGATCCATCTTTAACTACAATTCTATTAATTTGCAACATAATAATATTGTATGTAATTGTCATAATTATGAAGATTTCATTTATGAATATCATAAACATGTCATATCTGGTAATTTAAATATTATTAAAGATAAAACTCTCAGAGAATTAATGGTTAAGGGTACTGGCTTTAGAATTATGCGTTCTAATAATAATAAAGCTATTAAAGCACAAATTTCTAAAGATATTAATAACTTCATTACAAAAATAGCAATTAAATACAACTTTCCTTTCGAAGCATTCAATGAGTTTAAATGCAAAGTTTTGAGTGAGTTACTTAATCTTAACTATAAAACTGATAAAAATATTTCTTATAAAGATATAAAACAACAAATTTCAAATCTTCAAAAAGATTTCATTATTGTATATGTAGATAAAGTTCAGGGCAACTATGCAATCATTTGCAAATGGTTTTATAACTTTATACTTAACAAACAGTTTCAAAACAATAATGCGTTTATTAAATCTAATAGCAGCAATAGAGAAATCAGTAACCGTGTATTTCAGCTTTTTATAAAAAACTAGATTTATATACAAAGAATATCAAATTTCCTTATATTTTTCTTACACCAAAATTTCATAAGTATCCAATTAAATTCAGAACTATTACTAATGGTTTTAATACCTATATTACACAACCAGGCAAGGTGTTGCAAAAAGTTATACAACACACTCTAGACAATATCTCAAACTCCATTATTGTAAAGAATAGTAAAGATATTGTTGAGTATATGCAAGGTAAAAGTGTTAAATCTTTGCATAGCTTTGATTTTGAAGACTTATTCAACTCTATTGATATAGAGGATATGATTAAAGTACTTAGAAATGTTTATATTAAATATTCATTAAATAAATTGATAAACTATGATAAATATAATATTATTATACAATTTGTTTTGAAAGAAAATTACATATTTCATAATGACTCATATTATCAACAAATTAAAGGTCTGCCACAGGGTGGCCCAGCTAGTAATAGTCTGGCTAATATCTATTTACACTATTACGAGAATGAAAAAATTGATACAGACTCTTGTTACTTTTTTAGATACATCGATGATCTAATTATTTTCAGTAATAAAGTTGACTTTACTCCTATATTTGATTATTATCCAACCTACCTGAAACTATTAAAAACCAATTGCAATATAGAGTCAGCAAATTTCCTTGATCTAGAATTAAAAGTTGAAAATAATATGCTAAAAAGTAATATTTTTGATAAAAGAGACTCTTTTGATTTTAATGTTATAAAAATGCCATATTGGAATAGTACCCTTCACATTTCAATTTTTAGAAATATCATTCTAAACTATATAAAAAGAAATAATGATTTAGTATCTGAAGAAGTATTGAGAATTAATAATTATAAAAAATTCTTTCAAAGTTGCCTAGACTATAACTATCCAGCTAATTTTATTTATAAATATATGTCATCAAAGTTATAGCTATTTAATTATTTTTATTTTAAGTATTCATTTCTATTTATTTTATAGTATATAATTTTATTGTTATATTTCTTAATATATTTAGTCTATAGTATATAATATTCTTAACATATGCTTATATTAAGTTTAGTTACTAAAAATATACATAGAGGTCGCCTTTATTCTTAGTATTGCTGTGTTTTTTTTTGATGCAGTGAGTCAGTACATTGTGGTATCTGTATACATCGGGTAAGATTAGAGTTTCTTTGCTCATTTACATTATTGTTAATTATGGTTATATTCATTATTAACCTCTCTTGCAAATATTTTTGTTTATACATATTTATATTTGTCTATTTCTTCCGGATTCCTATGGTAATTTAATATTGCAATTTCTATTCTATTGCTGTTATATTCACCCACGTGGGTTTTAGGCTTTTGCCTTAGTTTATACTGGAAACTATTATGTAGAAACAATTTCTGTTGCAGGAGAAGGTTGAGATCTCACAACAATGTTTAATCCGGTTTCACTGTCCTAAACCAGTGACAGCTCGAGAAATCATAATAGTTTTCCCCGCTAGATACATTTTTTTTTGGTTTGTCATGGTTCCATGTTCTTGGTTCTTCCGGTCTAATCTTAGGATGCTTGGGATTTATTAGTCTTCTTTTGAATTATTTACTGCTATACATTATATATATATACATTCCATTGTTTGGGATAGATAACAGGTATACCTTCTTAAAGCCAAAATTGCTGACATCCGATTCTAAACCTTACTTAAAGATCTTCCTTAATGCCTACTCCTAGTCATTATTTCCTGTAATCTGGTATTTTCTTTCTTACAATGTGACGCGTACGAATTCATTGCCTACTGCGATATTACCATTGTCAAAACATTACCAAACTTAGTTTTAAATCTAAAAAATGGTCCTTTCAATAATGAACCTAAGTTAAAACTTTTTTTATCTGGCAAATTCCATATCTGTGACAATTGAACAACTGGGAAAATTCGCGACCTCCAATATTATACTTCTTTAGCTTAATTCTGGCAAGAAACGCTGATATGAGGTATTTATTTTTAAAAATTATGTTGTCGCCTTGTAACTGCAAATTAGAATCATTAAAGTTAGTAAATAAATCTTTTAAGTAAGTAAGTCTAGTTTCCACTTGATTAAATTTTCTTTTAAAATTAATGTCACGATCTGATTTTACGTGAGCCATTATCGTAGACCTTTATTTATACCTCATGAATCCCAAATGATTTTTTTTTTGCTGACGTAGACCCCTTCCAGATCGTCATAGGCCCCTGAGGGTCCATATAGATCACTTTGGAAATTACTTGTCTGATCTGATCTGATCTGTCACCGGAGACTGGAACTTATTCAAGTTCCTCCGCTCCGTATCTGGAATTTTAGAGACTTTGCGATGTTTTCGTGGTTTGGGGTGGTGCTTCGTGGAGTGTGAGCCAATCGGAGTGAAGTACGTGGGGACTGTGGGGAGGATTGCTATTGGTAGTGAACTGCTGGTAATGAATGACTGCCCGGTTCGTATGAAAAAGTGATTAAACTATTGAGATAAATAAAATTGGCATGGTATTGAGGAGAGAATTTACTCGTCTAGGAAGGCTTCTAGTAGTAGATAAGCCTGTGTTTTAGGATCTTTGATTTCTTTGATTTTATTGATATTTTTTAATAAATTAGGGAATTGTTTTAGGATATTTTTAATTATTTTGAAAAGGGTCTATAAAACTCTGGATGTCGCTTGCGCTACATTCAGGATCGTTAAATAATTTATTTTGGGGATGGCTTTGTCTTTCTTGGTTATTATTGTTACTGTTTTTAGGGGGGGGGATGCGTTTTGTTTTCAGTTTTACCAGCTGCGATGTTAGCGAAGGAAAAACCCTCTACAACATTTTTGCTGGTAAAGTTTCTATGGTTTCTAGTGCCAATGGGTGCACCTTTCTTGGGTTTGGGGAAGCTGGGGCATTTAGTATAACAGGCCGTATGGCCATAAATTTTACAATTGATGCAGTAGGGGTTATCTTGACGTTCTTTAATACTGCATTCTTTCGTTGGGTGTTCCTTCCTCTCCGCACTTTAGACATCGGACTTTCATGTGGCAATTGGCAAAGGAAATTACTTGTAAAGATGGTTTCCTTTTTAAAGACACTGAGGAAGTCATTATTCAGCCTCAGAAAACCAACACAAGAAGGCGCTGCACGTCTGATAGTTACTAACACTTGTGAATTATTTAATAACAAATTGATGAGTGGTATGGAAAGCGAAATTTAAATTCGTTAATATTATTTTTTGTGTGAGTATGATCAGATGACGACAAAATTGTGAAAAAAGAAATTAATGCCTGGGCTTATGAATTTCTATTCTGAAAGTTAAACATGAAATATTTTGATCTTATTGAAAGAACGATAAGTTTTTGGTGCCGAAACCCGAGAAATAGCGAATAAAAAGATGAAAAGTAGCCAATTAAAAAATTTACTCCATAAAATGAGAATTAAGAAAAACATTAAGAAACTGAATGGTTTTTTTCAAATGAAATATCAAGAAGGATTAGATATCATGTAGGGCTGGTGACACATAGTGATAGGGAACAAAATAAAGAATGAAACCTGATAAACTTTTAAATTCATTGCCTTAAAGAAATAGTTAGCTGGGTATATATGTATTCGAACATCTGGCCGTATCCGTCCTTCATCTCCTGCTTGGGTAGGATTAGGCACATATTAGATTAGCGGTTCTTAAACATTCGATCACCTTGCCCCCCCCCATCCCCTTTATGTATCAAAGTGACATTGAGGCCCCCAAGATTTTGAACATTCCTCCCGTTTTAATATTTTTAATCAAAATACAAGTAGAGTTTCACACTTTGGGGATTGTTCAGTAATCTAGTCTATTATGGCAAATCTTACAATTTTTAAACGAGACTTTTCAGTCTGCGAAAGAGGAAAACCTCAACGTTACTTGGGACACTCTGGGAACACCTCGCGGTTCACAGACCACAGTTCAAAAAACGCTGTTTTTGATGATTACTTATCCATTTTTAAAAACTTAATGTTTAACATTAAAAATTATAATTAATATGAGGTAGCAAAATTATTGCTAGATAGAATATCAGAATATTCAGAGCGACTACTATACACAAATTGTTGAATTTCGCCGAAAAATCCCAGAAAAAATTCCGAAAGAAAAGTAAACGCGTGAAAAACCTAAGGTAATGAACCACAAAAAAATCAAGAGAAACCTTCATGTTTCTAAGGTCTCAGAAATACACAAGAGTTTAATGAATCTTGTTTAGAGTTTGAAGTTCCTTATTGAATGTCGCACGATCTGATAATAGTTCTGAATTCTTCGCATCCGAGAGGATACGTTGTTGAATATATTAGAGACAAATTTATCTCCATTGATTTGAGACTAAATTGTTTTGAAATTACCCTACATATATAACTTTTTGGATTATAAAAACTGGTAAATAACGAATAAGAGATTCCGTCTGTTAATAATATTTTAAAAACGTATCTTGCAGTTACTCTGTTATAATCAATTTCATATCTAAATTCTATTTAACCTAGTTTTTCTTGAATTTCAACTAAAAAACCTTGGTACATTACGTAAATATCCAGTGATGTACGGGATGCCTTAGTTTTCTACTTTCGTGATAGGTCTAAAGGCAGTGTTATCGTCCCCTCTCGGTGATTGAAAACACCTGTGATTCATTCTTTCTTTTTATAGTCATTAACTGGCACAAATTTGAATTTGGGCGCAAAATCTGCCAATTACATACTTATTGTACACAGATTTAGCTCAGGTTATACATATTTGAATTCAATTTTAGGGACTACCATTTTCTTGTAATGGATTTAGACATCCTGTCCATTATCTTCAATAGGATTTCGCTCAGTATTAGAAACATAAAGGGGATGCTGAATAGACAAAAATACATGTTACCCACCATTTTTATGTAAATTATGTTATATATATGAGCTTTCTTGTAAAATATAGTATTGCAGTAACCCATTTATCCTTATGGTTTTCTTGATATCGAGTATTTGTATCGAAAAGTTTCTGTTTATTTTGTGCAGTATTATTAATTGCACATATATAATTGAAGTTAATAATTCAATACACACTGGTGAAAACAGTTAAAGGGAAGAACGTTTTTTAAAAGAAATAAGTAATTCGCACCTATACGCAAATAAGGTATCAGATAATAGTTAAAGACTTCGCGGATGCATATGCCACTCAGTGGCCTGTGACGTCGAAAGGCAGTGGCGAGGTGATCCCGTTGGTTGCTCACTGAAGTTTGAAGCATTAGGATGTATTGAAACATTCTAGTGTAATCCAATCCTTGTTGAAAATTTCTTTGCTTACCCATCTTTAATATGGCCATTCATCATCCTCTAGACCTGTGTTGTTCAACGGTGGGCCTACGCCCCAAAAGATGGCCATTTGATTCTTAAAGGGGTGGAAATTCGAAAAAGTACTGATTTGAAAGTAAATTATCTATTTATTAGTAATATAGCCAACTATAAAAAATATTTTACACTAATTGTTTGTGTACTCTGAGACAAATTCTAATTAAAGTGTTAAATATCTGTCCACGGGATGAGAAAATATTCTTTCCAAACACAATTGCGTTGTTTGTTTTGAATGGTAATTAATAATTAATATTGGAATGTAAGTTTCCGCAGCGTTTTGCAGTATCGTTCATTGCCAATCGTTAGTGTTAATTAAAAATAAACATATGTAAAATTGTTATAAAAACCAATTGCTTAAAAAATGCATGCATTGAATAAATGTTAGTGATATATGGATGTTAATTGATATTAATTTCATTTTTAGAAGCATCATTTCCAGAAACATTTGTCACATAAAGATGGCATTTTTTTTCAACATTTGTGTATTTTAATAAATATTTTTAATCTACGTTTACTTTTGTTCTTAATTTTTTTTCTCTCCTTTTAATGCATGTTAAAATGCGGGATGCAGGAAAGAAGAAATTTCGTCAGTTTTCGAGGGAATATTTAAAAAAATTTTCATAATCTCTTTGTTTACGATGAAAGGTTGTTTTTCGTGTTAAAGGTTGTTTTCATGTTAACAATGCTTCAACAAAGAATTAATGAAGCGTGGTAGTCTTAAAGCGCATTTGAAGGAAAAATCAAATATTCATATTAATTCAGATTTGAATTACATTCAAACTTTTAAAAACATTTTTGGAAACAGAGTAAGTTTAAAATATCTACTTACTGATCATAATACAATTGTCAATGGACTAAATTCATGTGACGTCATAATCACATGATCATTTTAAACCACGTGTTTTTAGCCAATCAAGTTCAAAAACACATGTGGCGTCATAGTCACGATAAATGCAATTATCTGTTTTCAGCAAATCAGTTCATGCACTTCGTTGTTGCCAAATTACGCTTTTTACAGAAACTTTTTTTTAAAAAATTAATATTTGTCACTTTATTTAAAATTACATGTATAAAACAAGACTTTTTTTTCCTTTAATTTAAAATTTTTTTGCAAAAATTTCTTTTTATAACTTTTGAGCATCTTTACCCAACTATGCAATTTGAAATTTTACCTAAGTTTTACATATAGAATAAAAAATACGAGCTATAGTTTATTGTCCGTTTTGAATTCAATGTAGAACTCGTGTTTATATTATCATGTGACCGTCATGAATTTAGTCTATTGTACTCTTGAAGCTAATTATCATATTTCCAGAGGTGGCTTAATGCGTGGACAGTGTGGGCCACTGCCCTCGGTGCATAAGCCTCGCACTTCAAAGCCGAAATAAATTAAACGAAAAGTCAGGAAAATCTAAAAGTCACGCCGTAGGGTTTTTTATAATTAGAAAATTCTCAACTATATCAGTTTTTTATCATAAGATATCTAAAAATTGATATATTATCTTTTCTTTAAAACGATATTCTATTTATCAGTATATGAAAGCAAATGAATAAATAATTCGTGAAAATATTGTTTTCCATTTTCTTTCATTAAAAATTTCTCAACTTTGCCATTTCCGCTCATTCGTTCATATTTAGTTTAGGAGCATTACCTGGAGTTAAGTTGCTATCGCGAGGAGTCCCCGGTCAGAGATGGGGCATAACTCAGGACTTCCCATAATTAGAAAGCCAATTAAAGTATCGCATGCAGACGACGTCTCACTTTATATTTAGGTATATTATTATAAATTTTAGAAGTATTTGATGTGAGAATAAATAATAGTTTCCCTGGGCATTTTTTACAAATTATCAATCCTGTTAGGCTTGCGCACTGAGAGAGAGAGAGATATAAAGCGAGAAAATGGGAATATGCTAAAGCAAAAAGAAAAATGGAACTAATTGTATCCAACCAGATTTTAAAAGTTTGAATATTCTGAAATTTCTCGGCAAGACTGAATCCTGTAGTGCAGAATCAAATTAATCGGTTCTTCGACTTTCCAACAACATTTATCCGTATCTGAGTCTCCGTTGTAATTGGAATTAACTCCAGAGGCACCAACTATTGTTACAGAATGACGAAAGATCCGAAATAGAAAAAGGAAAAAACATATTCGTTAAATTTTTGTCCATTTTTACATACACACACACAAAATATATATGTGAAGTTGTTTTCTTTGTTATAGAGTATATACATACTCTATAACAAAGAAAACGACGCATCAAGAACGAGTAGTCCGATAGAGACAAAAGTTGGTGGGTAGAAAGATTATGTACAGGCTAAAAAAAGATTACAACTTCAGAAAATTTGAAGGATATATTTCAGAGTTACACAGTTACACACAAAGTAACAAGATAAATAAGGTGTTGACACGCCTCTAACCTGGATGCAAGCTACCACACGAAGTGGCATAGAATGATAAGTTACCCTGATGGTCTGCGGCATTTCTTGCCAAATTTGCTCTAATTGTCGGGCCAGGTCATCACCATTCCCTGGTAGACGCAGTCACCTTCCTATCAAATCGCAGACATGCTTGAATGGAGAAAAATCCTTCGATCTGGTGGATCAAGGAAATGTTTGGCAAGCTGTAAGATAGATGATAGCAAAATGTGCAGTATGTGGGCTGGCACTATCTTGCTGAAAAGTAAGGCCAGGTTACTGCAAAAGGAACGGTTACAAAACAGTTCTCAGAATGTCACCGACGTACCGCTGTGCTGTAAGCGTGCTTCTAATGACGACTAAAGGGTGTCTGACTGTCAAAAGTAATGACACCCAAGACCATAACTTTTAAATGAGGGCTCATGCGGCATGCAGAAGTTAAAACAGGATCAGCATCGAAGACATGTCACGGCGTCTCCATGCATGTCTTCGATGATCGTGAGGACACAGTTGGAAACAGAATTCGTCGCTAAACACTATATGTCCAATGTCAGCATGATACTAACCTGATAAAATAAAGCACCAATGTAATCGGTTTCGACAGTTTGCAGGCGTGAGTGGCAGGTGGTGTAGCAGTTGGTATGAGCGTTAATTTTGCTCTATCAGCCGTCTGCGAATGGTTATGGTGGACACTTGTGGGCGGATCACACGTCTGAAGGTTTAATAACGATGAATCAGAATTTGTGACAGCTAAACTTACAATCAATCTGCCCTTCCCATCTGCTGTGGCCCTATGTCGACAGCTAACATCATGATGCTGAAATCTGGCAATGTACATCTCTTTCTGCCAGCATCTTTCAATGGCTGCATCGATTCGATCCGCATGACAAGCGATTATCCTATTTGCCCAACCTGCTTTGTTCAATTCACTGATACAACCTGTTTCAAACTCTGACTGTAAGGATCTGATACCCATACCTGGCAATGGATCGAGCATACATGGGAGAACCTGGCAACAGGTGAGACCATGTATGGGGGATCTGGCAGTGGGTCCGGCATAAAGAAGGCAGCGGAAGCAAGAAAGCCGGAGACAAGAAAAACGTAATTGGAGGAAAAAGGATTGCTGGACGATGGATTTTGCAATCTGTTAATATCTTCTTAATTTATTCATTTTTGTGATGTGTCCCGTAGAAAGAAGAAAATAAATAGGTGGGACAAAAAACCGAATGTTATTATTTTTGATCAATTCAAACGCACCGATCAGTAAAAGAACCCACACAAGGTTAATAATGTTGTCAGAATTGGCGATAATTTTTAATATATGTAGAGTGGTTAACGGAGTGCCTGTTTCCTTGTGGAAACTTAACCTCCTATCGTTAAGATTGGGTGCAGCTTTAGTTGGCTTTACCTTAGCCCAGTACTGCAGAATAATATAGTGAGGATTTTTTTGATTAGTTAGTTAGAATCGATGATATGGATGTTGAAAAGAAATGGATGTGAAAAGAAAATTTTAATTGAAGGTAGCATTTTGAGTGCTTAGTTTATTCTTGCACTATGCGCATCGGGGGGCCGAGTGCGATTGCGTGCGGTTTTAATCATTATTTATGAGAGCGGCTAGCGGTAAGACCCGTCTAGTCGGAGTAGGTGCGCGAATGCGAGTTGCCTGAAAATGCAGGGGTTTTGAAGTGCTTTGAGAGAAACGGCGCCGGCCAATCGGGTTACAGCCTCTCGTGGGTGGGAGGGGCTTCTGGGTGGAAGTTGGAAGAATGAAGTTTTTAGTTTTAGCAGAGGATGTGTTTCTGGGTCTATTTATGAGAGGGTTTAGAGTGTATTTTTCTATTCTTTGGATTGCTCTATTTTCGTGGGTGTCGATGTTGGTAAAGAATTTGATGGCGATCTTTTTGATCAACTCTGTGAGGGTTTTAAGGTTTAGAGAAAACCTGATATCATCGTTTCGGATGTACCAGTCAGCTTTTGTGATGGTACGGATAATTAAGTTTTGAGCTCTTTCGATGATGTTTATATTCGAGTAGGCTGCATGACCTCAGATTAGGCAGGCGTATATGAGGGTGGGTCCTAGGATTTGGGTATAAATAAGCATTTTGTTTCTGAGAGATAAAAAGGATTTCCGGGAAATTAGTAAGTAGATTTTAGCCACGGAAATTCTGAAATTTTTACGTAATCGTGTGATGTGTTGTTTGAAAGTGAGTCTTTTATCTAGAATGACACCAAGGTATTTGGTGTTTTGAGACCAGGGTATGTGGGTGATATGTAAAAACAAATCTGGTGGTTTCTTTTTAATGTGACGAGAAAAGAAGACGGCCTCCGTTTTGCCTACATTAAGGGCAATTTTCCAGGTGGAGAACCAATCTTCTAGTCTGGCTAGGTGTTTGTGTAGTGCGTGGGTGATTGTTTTTAAATCACTGTTCTGTACCAGGATTGCCGTGTCGTCGGCGTACATGCAGATTGTAGAGAAGCTTGTCCTAGGAATATCATTGACATAAATATTAAAAAGTGTGGGAGAGAGGAGGGCCCCTTGCGTTGATATTTTTCAGGGAAGAGTAGGAGTGGTTAACGAGGACTGCAAAATTTCTGTTATTTAGGAAGGAGTTTATTAGTTTAATTAAATAAGGTGGAGTGTTAGTTCTGATTAATTTATAGAGTAGACCTGTATGCCAGACTCTGTCGAAAGCTTTTTGGATGTCGAGGAAAACAGCCCCAGTTGACTTATTTTCAGCGAAACCAGTTTTTACGTATTCCACCACACGCAGTAGCTGGTGTGATGTGGAAAGATTGAGCCTGAAGCCCTGTTGTTGCGGTATCAGGATATTGTTTTGTGTGAGGTGGTCGTATAGCCTATTTAGGATTATTTTCTCAGTGATTTTTCTGAGGATAGGTAGGAGCGAGATTGGCCGGTATGAGTCGGCCTACGTGGGGTCTTTGCAGGGCTTCTTTTTAGAATGTTATTAAATAGATCTGTAAGTTGAAAGATGACAGTCATGGGAAGGTTTTTAACCATTTTATTAGTTATGCCTTCACGAACTGGGGCTTTTTTGATTTTAATGTTTTTAATGTAGTGGAGAATTTCAGAAGGTTTAGCGTCACACACAGTTGAGGTATCGTCAAAATTATTATCGTTGATTAGGAACCTATCGACAAGCCTCGTGTGTTTGGTGTCATTTTCTAGATTTTGGATGTTGTTTAGCTGAAACTGGTTTTCTAACGAATTTGCCAGCGTTTCAGCTTTCTGTTTGTCTGTATAGGCAATCCCGGAGGGGCCTGTTAGGCCTGAGATGGGGGATCTCTTCTTCCTGAAGCAACTGGCCATGTTCCATAAGGAACCGTCTTCGGTATCCAGGGAAATGAGTTTTTCCTCTCATTGTTTTTGCGTGAAGGCGTTTACTTTCCTTCGAATTTTGTTTTGGAGTCTGTTTAGTGCGTTTTTGTCGTTGGGGTGTCTGGTGTATTGCCAGAGTTTTCTGGCCTGGTTTCGATTTCTAAAGAGAGTTTTAAGTTCGTTATCAATGAAGAATTTATTATTGGAGTATTTGGCGTGAGGAGCTTTCGTAAGCGTTTAGGATGTTTTGAGTGAGATCGGCGGCCTGCCTCTCTATGTCCTCATCATTGCGTGCTGTGATTGGTCGAAAGTGGGTGGTGTGTCTGAGGGTGTGTCTAAAGCGTTCCCAGTTAGTAGTGACTGTGCGTGTGGGAAAATTAAATTTAATAGAGGTCTGGAAATTTAGAATAATTGGGTTATGGTCTGAACTGAGCTCTGGAATGGAGTTTATACTGGTTCTCCAGTAGAAATGTCTCGTCAGAGCGAAATCTATAGTTGAGGCGATGTTATAGCCAAATCGTGTGGGTCTGGGAGGGGCTAAGATATCAGTGTCTGTGTTATCCATGAAATTTTTAATATTAATACCTCTTTGGTTATTTGAAACGCTTCCCCAGGATGTGTGGTGGGCGTTGGAATCTCCACAAGGGATGGAGGAATGTCCGAGACAGAAAATTTCCTCCAAATCATTGATAGCTGTGTTCGGGTTTGTGGATGGAGATATGTAAATAAAGGCAACAATCAGTGGGTCATCATCAGGGGGGAAGGGGGGGTGAGAACTACTGCCGTTACTTCGACCGCTCCTATCGAATGTGTTGGTGCTTGAGGGATGATTTTATCAAGATAGCAGTGCCGCCGGACGGATGCGTTTGTATTGGTGTTCTGTCGTTTCTAAAAGTGGTGAAATTTGGGATTTTGAAATTTACGCCTGGTCTCAGGTGTGTCTCTTGTATGAGAATGATATCAAGGGAATGCTTATATATGAAATCCTGGAGTTCTATTTTAAGAGAGGAAACGCCATTGGCGTTCCAAGAAGCTATTCTGAGTCCGAATCGGCCTAAATTCATATTGAAAGGTTTGCGGTGGAGGCCATTGCCTAGTAAAATATGTCTAACTTTTCCTCTTCAGAGGAGGCGCTCCGGAGAGCTTTCCCCAGTGTGAGGAGTTCAGGGTGGTTTGAGAAGAAGTTTTTGAATTCGCGGATTGCGAGGATGATTTCCGAACATGATGAGTTTTGGGTTTTGGAGGCGGAATCGGGCTCAGAACGTTTTATCGCCGGCTCAGACCCGGTTTCGCGTGCTGACCTCTGGTGGCCTATTTTGGCTGCATTTGCATATGAGTAATTTGAAGTTATTTGGTTTGGGGTATTTTGGGTTTGGTTTACGGTTAGTTTTATTCGGGTGGCGTTATTTGGGATGGGGTCTCCTTTCTTTGGGTTTGTTTTGGGGTATTTTGGGCATTGCTTTGAGTTGGCCATGTGGCCTTTGGTTTTACAATTAATACACTCTGGGTTTTCTATTTTGTCTTTGATAGGACAGTCGCTTGTCCGATGTTCCTGAGCGCACTTCAAGCACCTAGTTTTGATGTCGCAGTTTTGCGAACTGTGGTGGAAGTAATTGCAGTTATAACACTGCGTTGCTCCCGGTCTGCGGCGGAACGAATCCCAAATGATGGACATATAGCAGCGGTTGCTAATGCCTAATATGTCCCGACTGTCTGGGACGTTTTTCCTGACTTCCACTAGAAACATGGACAAGGGGAATTTGGATTTACGTCTAGTTAGATGCGCAACTTTCCTGACCGCGACTCCTTGGTTTGCTAGGTCGTTTTTTTATATCATCTATGTCGGTCGACGCTGGTTGTCCTTTAAGTACAACTTTGTACGGCCTTTCGCTAGGGGGGGGGATTGCGTAAAATTCCTCTCCATTAGTTTTGAGAGTGGCGGTAATTTCTCTGTGCTGATCCTCAGAGATTGGGGTAATTCTAATGTATTACCCTATCAGCTTATTTGCGGAGTTAGGGTATTTGTCGTTCAGTTCTTTGAGTACTAGGTTATAGTTTGTTTTATAGCGGAGCATGATCAGTTTGACTTTACGTTTTGGTCGATTTTCGCCTTGTTTGGGATCTGAGTCGGCGACTTCCATGCTATTTTCTTCGATTTTGAGAGCCCTGAAAGGGTTATTTAAAGCTATGTTATTTTCAGGCAACTCTTTAGTTTTTAGATTTTTAATGCTATTTTTGTTAGCGGTTTCATTTGGTTTTGGTTTTTTGGAGTTTGGCTCCCTAATCTCAGGATTAAAAGTGGCAGGGAGGATGCAGGGTTCCGCTGCTCTTTTCTTCAAAGAACGGGTGGCGTTTAACCCGTTTGTTGTGTTGTGACTGCAGTTTTTTACTGGGCAAGGAAAGAAAAGCTTTAACTCACCAATCTTCACGTTGTAGTCCAGCTCCGTTACATCCATGCCGTTCCTTTGGCATGGATGTAGGACTGCAACTGTGCTGCGTCGGTGTCTCGTTGATCGAATGTCTCAATGTCGATCAATTCTTGTTGGCGTCGAATGCGTGATGCGGCATGTCTGATCTGCTTCTGCAGGGTGCGAATATGTGCGCAGTGCACGTCTGGAGGTAGTGGGAGGTCGGAGATATCATCTCCGTTCTCTTGCTCCATTGAGAAGTTTCCTTCGTTATTTGGATTGTTCATTTCTGCATTATTCAGAGAAGATATAACCTCTTCCGGGTTATCTACATGAATGGGACGCTGCTGTTTTCGCCTCGTCATGGAACTAAAAAACAGGTTGACTTGCTTCACATCTCACGCTTCAATGATTCAAATTAGGTGCAACGATTCAAATTAGGTGCAACGATTCAAATAAGATGCACTCCAAATTACTGCATTTCATGATACTTTGGTAGGGTAAATGAAATCCAGTGGTAAATTTTGGATATTATGTTTCAAATCTAACAATGATAATTTTTAATAAGATGTTAAAGGAAAGAAATATCTTGAAGTGGACCAGATTTTGTTCCTTAAAATTGTGGTTCTAGTGGATGTTTGATTACAGAAAAAATGTGCAGGCAAGGACTAGAAACCTTTCAGTGTTGTTTCAAGTTGATGAACACGTGTGTCCCGGTAATTATTTTGCAGCAGTTCCAACTGAGAAAAAAAATCTTCTACGTATGAAGTACTGAATTGTCTAATTATTGCTATCATCTTCCCAGTTCTACTAAAAGCGAAACAGATGCTTTATATTTCTTCGGTTTCTGATGAATGGAGCGGCGACCTGAAAACTACAAAGGAAATCCCAGTGGTGTTCAAGTGTAGAGACAGCATTTGTGTCGAGGTAAGTGGCTATTGTTCCCCTAAGTTGATATGTCGTTTAAAAATTTCAATTAGTAATGGGATGCAAACATGTTTAATTTGTTTTAAGAAATACAAACAAATATCTGGAAAAGAAAATTTTTTTATTGGTTTATTGTAATATTCTATTTTGTCGGATTATTGTGTACTTGTTTTGCCGAAAAATAATAAGGTATCATTTTAAATGTTGTAAAATATGTTGTTAGTGTTCTTATAAACTTATAATCCATTTGCTTTTATAATAATTTTTGACTGTCTTGAAGTCTCAAAAATTAAAATTTGTGTATAGAAAGTACTTTGCACAACAATTTAGTTAGCAGATTAAAAAAAAAGCAACTGCACTAATCTATCTTGAATTGCTTGAAATAATGGTTGAATAAAAAATTTTGATTGTGGTTGAGTCAGCAAAAATATCTTTTAATATATATATATATATATATATATATATATATATATATATATATATATATATATATATATATATATATTTGAGTAGAGACTTCCTGTTAAAATTTTGTAAATAAGATATTCTGTAGGTTATTTATAACTCAGGATATGGCATGATTTTTTTTTCAGTATTATATGACTGTTTTTCATTTTAAAGAAAAATGTTTCAATTAGATTGATGATTTAATGTAGTCTGAGGTAATTTCCTATGGTTATAATTTAGGATATATATATTTTTTGAGTTTTTCCGGCATAAAATTATTTTTTTTAATTGAAAAAAAATAAGAGTAGATTTATTACTCAAGCAATAATTCTATGATAATTTAGGTAAATAATGTTGTTAATTGTGGTTTTTTTAAAGAAAATGTTCTGCGGTTTGATTAAAAACAAATAACTGTGTCGCGTATTAGTTTTATTGCAAACATCTTTCATAATGTGTTTCTGGAATTTGAGTATTTAAAAAAAAAAGAGTGTATTATTTTTTGTTTGTTAAATATATAGTACTAGTTCATTTAAATGTTTGTATTTATTTGTCACAAGGTAATTTGGCATTAGGTTTAGTTTTTCTAAAAAAAAAAATGGCATTTTTTATTAGAAGTAAGAAAATTGACTTAATTTAATTAGCGCGAGACTTAGATGAGTCACCGTATCCGTCTATGTCTAAAATTGTTTTAAGGGATTTAATTACCTCCAGTAAATATTACAAGGAGGAAGAGGCAAAAGAGTTATTGGAAGTTATTACAGCCGAAAGATTAGAGATTGAACAGCAGCAAAAACTAGAACAACAAGAACAATTATCAATTGAAAAATTACGCTTGGAAGTAGAATTATCTAGGAACGTTAATCAGAGTACTACTCAAATTAATGGTCAAGGCTCGCGTGTAAAATCTTTAGATGAAATAGTTAAAATGTTCAGCTCTTAACAGTAAAGGTACCCAATAAATCAGACGGTGGGGACTATTTCTTTTCTAGTCTAGAAAAAGCATTCGCTAATGAAAAAGTCAGCGACGAATTCAAACCTAAGGTTTTGTTTTGCATGTTAGGGGACAAAATATCGAACTTTTTAATTAACCTAGGCGAAGAAGAATTAAAAAATTACGACTCTTGAAAACAGGTTGGGCACAAGGAGTATGAACCCTTACCAAAAATATGTTTCGAAAATTTTAGGAAAGCCAAACGTAACCCTGACGAAACTTTCTCTCAGTTCGCGTCCCGCTTAGCATCAATATGGTTATACTGCTGTAAGTTATGAGGAGCGAATGATTTTGAATCAGTCAATTAACTCGTCGTAGCAGATAAAATGTTCTAAATGTTGGATTCTGAGACGGCGATTCATATTGGTGAATGAAGGGGAAGAATGGTTCATACCCAGGGACTTGGGCAAACAATGAGATATATTTTATGCTTCCAAAGGGAAAATTCTATCATGCACCTGCAAGAGTTAAATGGAATGATAGTGAAAAGAAAAGTTTTAATGGTAGTTGGGGTAATTAGGCACTTTGGGAGAAAAAGTCAGATAGTAATTTTTCTTCTAGGGAAAACTTTGATAAACCTAAAGTCACTGAAATTAAAGAATTAACTTGTTTCACCTGTAGATCAGATAAACATTTTAAACGGGACTGTCCAAAAAACAAAGGGATAGATAATAAAAGGCTTAATGTGAATAAAGTGTCAACGGAAGGGATGGAATTGGAAGATGGTACGGTAGCTGCTAGAGTGGATTTTCTAGGAAAGGTCATTCCTAGGTGGGATATTGAAGACAAATTAAGCAAACTAGTGAAAACATCTATTAGTGTAGATGTGAAATTGGTCCATGCGTTAGTGGATTCTGGTACGGAAATTACTGTTATCAAAAAAGAACTAGTTCCTGGAATCTCGGTTGAAGGAGCTTCCACAATTTATTTGAAAGGTATTTTCGGTCCAGCGGTTAAATGTCCTTTAGTATATGTTCCGATTGGTCCTGCTACCGGTGTGGTTAATGTGGTGCAACAGCAAATGTTATGTGCTTTGCAGAAGTTTTGGTAGAAGATGTGTTGCTTCCACCAGACGTTTTGGATATGTTGGGAGGAGCCCAGAGTGAAGAGAATTCGCTGGCTCTAAGCTTTCAGGACCTGAGAGATAACTCAGAAAATGTAGATTAAACTGAGGTCTCATCTGGGATACTGCTAGACAAAGCACAAAAAAACATTGAGGATTTTCAAGGAATATTACTTCATGTCGTAATAAAGTGGGAACAATTAGTACTAAGGACGCGCGAGGAGGTGATCGCTGAGATGGATAAAGGAAGCATGGTGGCGGACAGTTTTCGTTCCGAGCAGGAGTGTTGTGCCGAGTTAGCATTGGCATGGAAGCATGCTAAAAAAGGCAAAGGAAACTACTATGAAGTAGGGGGATGGGTATCTATTTCATAGGGATAAAATACTCGGGGAGAGTATTAAACAACTAGTAATTGCGAAATGCAGACGGACTGAGGTTTTTAGAATAGCTCATACCTCTGTGTTCAGTAGCCACATGGGTCCCAAGAAGACGCTTGAACGTATCAAGTATTCTTTCTTTTGGGAGGGTCTGAGGGCCGATGTGAAGAAATTTTGTGAATCATGTAAAGAGTGTCAGCTCACTCGATAGGTTAGGGCCAACGACAGATCACCGATTACACCTGTGACAAGGCCTGAATTGCCATTTCAGGTACTGAATATGGATCTGATAAGTCCAATTGATCCGCCAAGCTCAAAGGAACATAAGTAAATTTTTTGTCTAGTAGATCAGCACTCTAGGCGGGGAAAAGCCGTGCCGGTGACTAACGCGACTAACGGTGACTAACGGTCTTAGTGCGAAAGTAACTTGCGAAGCTTTATAAAGCATATTTTTGAGGACAGGGATACCGAATGTTGTCACTTCTGATAATGGGACAAATTTCGCAGCCGAGCTGACTAAGGAGTTCGAAAAAAGAATTGGGAGCAGCCCGAGATTCTCTACCCCAGGTTATCCACAGTCCAATGGTTTAGTGGAAAGGTTTAATAAAACTTTAAAAATATGCTACATAATGTGGTTAGAGAGGAGGGTAGCGGATGGCATTTGCAAATTCCATACTTGTTGTGGGCGTATAGGGAAATACCCCCATTCAACTACCGGCGTGTCCCCTTTTCAACTTTTGTATGGTAGACAACCGCAAGGTCCTTTGTCTATTTTAAAGTCTACTTGGAAGGGTGCATAACAACTTACAGTTGTACACTACCCCCGTTTCCAAATATTTGGAAGATTTAAAATCTAAACTGGAAAAGGCGACTGAGCAAGCCAAACTTGTTTCAGCAGTGCAGCAGGAAAAGATGGCTTATTATCATAATCTTAGATCGTCTGACAGGGTATTTAAGATGGGAGAAAAGTAGATAGTGCAGATCCCGATTCAACCAGTAAATTGTTTGCGAGATGGCAGGGTCCTGCGACTATCATTGAGGAGCGGAATCCCCTTCATTCTAGTGAAAATGCTTCTACCAAACACATTCATCAAAATAAGCTGAGGCATTACGTGGCTAGGTTAAACGCAGTAAATGTCATTTTTGAAGAAGACGGAGAGTTCGGTCAGGTTGAAACTCCACCAACTGCTACATAAGAATCTAAATTTTATGAGGTACTTAATAAACTCAAAGTTGATAATTTAAATAGCTGTCAATTGAAGACGCTTAAGAAGTTAATTAGTAAATTTAAATATATCTTTACTAAACCGGTACAACCATCTCGGGTAAGTACACACAAAATTGAGCTAGTAGCTAATGCGGTGCGGAGAATGCCCATTGTTATAGTGTTCCCATCGCATATAGAAGGGAAGTGGAGCGTCAAGTACAAGAATTACTTGATTTAAATTTAATAGAGCCGTCGGAGGCCGAAATCACTCACCCTATAGTTTGTGTAGCCAAAAAGGATTCTTCTCTCCGAAAGTGTGTAGATTTTACGGCCTTAAATGCTGGAACTAAGGTACCTGTTTTCCCTATGAAGGATATGCAAGAGCTAATCTTCATAGCAGGGTCAGCTCATTAGTTGACTAGTTTGGACCTTTTGAAAGGGTATTGGCAGATAAAAATGGATGAGAGAAGCAAAACATTGACGGCATTTACCACACATAATGATGTATACCAATGGAAAACTATGCCCTTCGGACTTGCTGGGGCATCTGGTACGTTTCAAAGAGAAATGAATCGGGTCTTAAAATCTCATTCAGAGTATGCACAGGCATACATGGATGATGTGGTAATATTTTCAAAGACGTTCGAAGAACATTTAGTTCACGTATAATTAGTTCTCACTGAGTTGGAAAAGCTGGGATTCTCGGTGAGGTTGGATAAGTGTTCTTTCGCGGCCAAGAAAATAAAATATTTGGGGCACACAATAGGGGGAGGTGAACATGCGCCTGATGAAGATAAGATATTACCAATAAAGAGGTTGATTATACCTATCACTAAGAAAGAGGTTAGGTCAGTGTTAGGACTAATGGGCTTCTATCACGCTTATATCCCAAATTATGCGCAAATATCCACTCCGCTTACGGAGTTAACCAAGAAAAATAAGTTTCATGGGGGGGGGGGAGGCTGAGCAAAGCTCTTTTGATAAACTGAAAGAATTACTTTGTAAGGTAACTAGTCTTGCTTCCCCTGTTGCCAATTTACCTTTCCAAGTGCATTGCGATGCCTCGGACTATGGTGTTGGATGCTGTCTGACACACCAGGATATGGAATTTATAGGCCAATAGCTTTTGATAGCCAAAAATTTACTGCGACGCAAAAGAACTGGGCAAGTATCGAGAAAGAGGCCTGGGCAGTGCTATATGGGTTGAACAAATTCGAAAATTGGATTTATGGTACCAAGGAGGAGATCATTTCTGATCATAATCCCCTTAAGTACCTAAATCAGACGACTCCAAAAAGTCCCAAGCAAACTCGTTGGGCACTGGCGTTACAGAGATGGAATCACTCCACCACCCACAGGTCTGGTATACAGCACAGGAGTGCAGACGCACTGTCTAGATTGAGATGACTTTATTGTATACTAGCTTTTACCCGCGGCTCCACTCGCGTTGATGTCTTTAAATAACTGTCAAAGTCGTAATCATTATCATTAAAAAGTAAGTAATATAAAAGGTGATTTTTTTATTGCTTGCCTGGAACCAATAATGTTTAAAAATTCTAAAATTGATCTTAGTTTAAAAAAACTGAAAATGTAATTTATTATAATAATTAACAACAAAAATTCAATAACTTAAGCTATTAATATTTTTAAAAATCGAAAGTATCTACGTTTAATATATAATTTCTCTTTAAAAGTACTTAAAACAGAATATTATTGTAAGATGCTACTGAATACCATATTTTATGTTCTTCAGTCAGTTGCAAATATGTGAAGATTTGCGCATTGGACACACCGATCAGGCTACATATAGTTGGCCATGGTAAAAACATTGCTTTTCCAAATGCATCCCTGCTACCTGAAATGTTAGCTTTGTTAATAGCAACATTAAAACTTGGGATATTGAAATCGTTTGAGTTGAAACGGTAGGTCAGTGGAAATACGTGGAATTCGAGGTATGATAACACTATCCCTTTTCATGACATATGTTCAAATATTGGCACCAAGTATATTCTGCATCAGTTTTGTGATCCAAAGCCTCGTTCCTTTACATAGTCGAGGAGCATCGAGATTTTGCATAACTGGTACATTTAGTTTTAATTGAAGTTTATGTGAGGGTACACCCGAAAGTTCAAGTGAATTTTAGAACTCCGTGGGATATGAAGTACTTTGTTCTTTATCCATGATTGTATTCATTAATAAATATTTCTTCATTACCCCCCTCCCCCACACGTCGTTTAAATTTTCAATGTTGATTTTATGGACAATGTCATTCTTAGGTGCCAATATTGATCTTGCGCGCAACCACTGACCCAATTTAAATTTTATTGCAAGCCCGGGTAAATTTGAGAAATAAGATTTACATCATTTTCTCTTCTACATTACAAAATTCTTTGGAAGTAAAATATAACCTCCAGCATTTGCGTCCAAACATCCATAACCGATTTTCAATTGCGTATCTGCATAATGTTCCAAATCTACGTCATTATGAAGATACACTCTCATATTCGTTTTCAGACTTAATTTTTCAAATCTTGCCCATAAGTTTGATGATTTAATAGAGACTGATTTCATCTGTGACTGGATTACAGGGGGAGTTTTTGAAAATTCACCAGCCAATATATAATAAAGTACCATTCCTCCTATAATATCTGTACTATCTCGAAAATCCTGAAGAGTCCGATTTAACGCTTCTATAGCTTTCTTGTGAGACATTGTACTTTCATCCCACACTAAAAGCTTGCATTATGGAAGCATCCTGCTTGAGAGCTATTTTTTCTGAAATTTCAGATGAGTGAATCTTCAAATGCAAGATTAAGCGATAATTTTAAAGCGGAATGTGCAGTACGATCGTTGGTCAGTAAAGTCGCGGCTGTACCCGAAGAAGCCCTAGCAACTGCTATCTCCTGGGTTTTTCTGATGGTCATTAATAATAAGTTAAGCAAAAACGTTTTTCCGGTTCATCTACGGGCGTCGAGAAAAAAGAGTGCACCACTGCCGGATTCTATTTTGCGTAACACTTGTTGGAAAACGTGACTTTGTTCTGGAGTTAATTGAGGGATAAATTCTGTTACTTGATGTTGCAATACTATAAAATCGTAGTTTAATTCTTAAGCAATTTCATTATTGAAGCCATTTCCGTCGACACGTCTAGGAATAATCATTCCAAAATCATGTATCTTCTTCCCAACCATTTTGAAATCCTTTAATACGTTTCGTTGTAGATGTGTTGATTAAAAGGCATATTTGCTTGTATTTGCTGCAAAATATCTTCTGCCATTTACTTTTTGTACTTATTCCAAAAGATTTGAGGATTAGAAAGACCGAAGATGAAATAAGTATTGCGTAAAGCTCCCTAATTTTATTCGGCGAGTGACATTGTATGGCTTCTCCTCTCTCTATAGTATTATCTAGTATATCTTCAAAGTAATTCCTCCCCGTAAAATATCAAGGTTCAGTATAAGTGAAAAATTTTGTGTAAAATATGAGTATAATTAGGTTAAAAAAATTCAAAGTAATAAATATTCGATAAATTAAAACTTTTTATGAAACTGTCAATTTTCAATATCACGCGCGCAATTCGCTAAAACGTTATTTCGTTTCCCTCTTTAAAATGTGGTAGAAAATTTGCATTAAAAATATCTGGGATTGTCGGAATAGAGAACTTCTTAGCCAACTTGGCGATATTTTCAAAGTTTGAGTTTGACATTTAACAAACGTAACGTAATAAACGTTATACGTTTAATAAAAAACCATTTAAAAATTGCTTTTGGTAAAGATGCTAAAATACACTGTGTTTCAATTCACTGTGTTATAAATGTGAGAAATTTCCATTATTGACCAAATGCATAATTTTGCGCCAACTTGGTTGGGAAGTAAGCAATGTCCCACGGTTTTATCCGCATAGTTTCCGTTTTCGTAGGAATATGGAGATAAAATGTACCTAATGTTACTCGCTGATAATGTAGCTTTCCATTAGTGAAAGAATTTTTAAAATCGCACCAGCCGTTTCTGAGATTAGCCGGAACAAACAGACAAACAGACAAAAATTTTAAAAATTGATTTTTTGATATAAGTACCGTATATACCTTTAAATGCATTTAGTAAAAAGCTGCTAATTTGAAATTACAAGCAGACACTTCAATTTTATTTATTTATATAGATATTTAGTATTATTTTATTTTATTTATTTTTTGTATGATGTATTTTTTCAATAACTGATTGCAATTCCATTACAGTTTAGATCTTTCTGGAAACGTAGTAACTTATTTCAATTAGGTGAACCATTTATAGTATTACAAGTGTTTCTTTTAAGGAACTTTGATCGGATCCATCCTGAGGACTATGCAATGTTGTAATCATTACGTTTTTTTGTTTGTAAATCTTCTGTATCATTATTAATGATGTTCTTTTTGTCGAAATGGTAAGATCAGCCACAAGGAGGTAATTTTACTCTTAGGTGGGGCATGTAAGGATCTGATACACACACCTGGCAATGGATCGCGCATGGCAACAGGTCAGACCATGTATGGGGGATCTGGCAGCGGGTCCGGCATATATAGAGAAAGAGACCTGTCAACAAGGCAGGGGAGAGCAGACCAGACCGGACCGGACGCGGCAGAAAGAAAGAAGTGGAAGCGAGAAAGCCGGAGACAAGAAAAACGTGGTTGGAGAAAAAAAGGACTGCTAGACGATGGATTTTGCAATCTATTAACATCTTCTTACTTTATTCGTTTTTGTGATGTGTCCCGTAGAAAGAAGAAAATAAATAGGTGGGACAAAAACCGAATGTTATTATTTTTTATCAATTCAAACACACCGATCAGTAAAAGAACCCACACAAGGTTAATACTGACAGTTGCTCGTAATGATCTTGAAACCTGCGGCGAGGAGTTTCTTCAGCCGTTGAATGGTATTCTGAATCGCAATGCATCAGAAATTTTGACCATCAGATTGAAGATCTGCATCAGCAGAATCGCTTCTTATAGACACCTGCTGAGTGCGCAGTTCTGATGCGTTCTATCTCCCACTATTCATTCACTGGAGAATAATCATTTGCTTATTCAGTACAAATGTCTTTGCATACGAAATTTCATTACAACCCGGCGACTCCTTTTGTTGCGTCGTATATTGTTTATATATATATATAATATTAATTAAAACCGGAGAAAAGTTGTAGTCATATAAAAGCCTATTTTTTCCATTCAAATACTACATTTATATTTAAATAAGTATAATATTCTAGATTTTAGGAAATATTAATTCTACACACAAAGAATAAATGTTATAGACAAATTCTCTCAGAATATATATCATATCAAAGCCAGTAGTAGTAGTAGAGAGAGAGCACTAAATGTGTGAATAACTCATTTCCTATGCTTATCTTTGCGATTCTTTTTTTTTTAAGTCATTCGAAAAAGAATGAGAATTTTTGCATGCACCATGTAGTTATAATGAAAGTTACTCTGTTCTGAGCTCTATAGCACTTGTTCTACTTATCGGATTTGGATGAATTATATGCTTTGCTATAGGGAAAAGATTTCTGAAATAAAAAAAATGTGTGTGTGCTTATGACCACACGATAGAAGTGAAAATTTTAATTTTGTAATGTTGTTTCAGGGATTAGTTCAGTGAATAAAAAAAAAGCGGATATTAGTATTGTCACATAAAATTATTTATTCTGATGTTTGTACTCACAAAGTAATACTTTGCAAAATATGCAATCATGTTTGTGAATTAATTGTATTCTAAGAAGGAAACAATATATTTATGGTAGCTGAAATAGGTAATAAGTAGCACAATTATATTTAAATATCTAAAAAACTGCTTCAGGCGTTGTGTCGTACTTTTTCGTGCTTTCATTTGGATCATTTGGCACTATATTGAATTTTGATTTTAAAAAGTCATCCAAAGTTTTTGATTTGTCTTTTGAAAAATCCGCATTAAAATCATAAGTAATTTGTTCAGTAGAGCCAATCAGGCTTCAGTGTAGGCAACTAAATTTTTGTGAATGAATTCAATAATTTTCTCTAAACTTTGATTTGGTGAAATATAAATACAGAAACCGTTAGAATTATTTGTCTATTTTCCGCTCTACATTTCGCTGCCCAAATATCACCGATAAATGACTGATTAAACCCAAATATGCGATTCTGTAGAATTTGATGCTACATCCATTTTCTATATAGTATAAAAAATTAAACGTAAAAAAAAAACTTTTTAAAAACAAGATTTTATTTAAACGCGCTAAAAAAATTTTTTTAAAAATTTTCCCTTTAAAACTTTTTTTATTATCAACTTATATAGTCATTACACAATTTATATGATATAAAAGCTCGTCGCGAGATTAAAGTACTCATATTTACTTAGTTTGAAATTTTTACAAATTAAAATCAAGCAGATCAAGTTATTTATATTATTTACTTCTTTATCTACACAGGTAAATCTCGCGACAAGCTTTTATATCATATAAATTGTGTAATGACGTTATAATTTCATAATAAAAAAAATTTTAAAGGAAAAATTTTTTTATTCTCTTTAGCGCGTTTAAATAAAAGCTTGTTTTTGAAAAAGTTTTTTTTACGTTTAATTTTTTTTTTACTTTTTAGTTATCGCTGGATATGTTTCTAAGCCTGTTCATCTCATTCAACGCTGGTTCTAGAAAAGAATCATAAACTATGTGAAGTATTATTGTTTTGCAAAAAAAAAGGGGGGGGGGAGGTTAATTCGTAAAAAAGAAAGTTTTCGGCATTTTATTTTTTAAATCACTGATTCTAAAAGATCGAAGTATGAACTTCTTGAAAATAATTTTCATTTAAACGCATCAATACTTATTTATTTTAGAAAAAAATCATAAAATAGACAAAGTATCATTGTTTTGTAAGAAAAAAACCGTATCGGGGCGCAATAAATGATCTTACCTATTAAAAAATTTCTTTGGGTGTTATTAAACGTGCAAAAAAAATTTTGAGTATTTTTTAAAATAAATTAAATGTAAAAAAACTTTTTTAAGAACAAGCTTTTATTTAAACGCGCTAAAAAGAATAAAATAAACTTTTCCTTTAAAACTTTTTTTACTATCAACTTATAACGTCATTACACAATTTATATGATATAAAAGCTTGTCGCAATATTTAAGTACTCATATTTACTTAGTTTGAATTTTTAAAAACCAAAATCAATCAGGTCAAGTTATTTATTTTACTTGTTTATCTACACAGGTAAATCTCGCGACAAGCTTTTATATCATATAAATTGTGTAATGACGTTATAAGTTGATAGTAAAAAAAGTTTTAAAGGAAAAGTTTATTTTATTCTTTTTAGCGCGTTTAAATAAAAGCTTGTTCTTAAAAAAGTTTTTTTACATTTAATTTATTTTTTACTTTTTAGTTATCGCTGGACAGGTTTCTCAGCCTGTTCAACTCATTGAACGCTGGTTCGCCATCCCTGGTTTAGCTGAATTAATTCTTGCAAAATGGTATTAGACTAAAAACACAATTTTTTTAAATCCGTAATTTTTAAGCAATTTTTTCAATCTTCATGCAGATTTTGGCTAACATTGTTCTACATACGAAAAAAAAGGTTTAGTGAGATTATCTTCATAAATGACAAAGTTATTAAATGTTAAATTAAAATTTTGACTATTTTTGAAAAACTTAAAGAATATATTATTTATTTGAAATATTTTGAAGATAAGGGATGTATTTCTCTAACATATTAGAAGAAAATTTGAATTGCTTATTAAAAACTTCAAAAGGCGTTTAAATATTTGTATTAATCAATAAAATGCTTAAGACTAAAAACGCATTTTGTAATCAAAAAAGAAAGTTTTATCAAATAATGATAATTTTTTGCTGGACATTAAATATCTTCTACGTAAGAATCTATTTTTTTTTAATTGCTCAGATCATCTTTAGAAACTTGATTTTGAAAAAATCAATAATTAAATTCAAATAAAATTAACAGATTCTATTTGTAATTAAATTTAAGGACACATGTCGTAGTGTGTGTTTAGATTACTGGTGA
Source organism: Trichonephila clavata (assembly GCA_019973975.1). Taxonomy (NCBI): domain Eukaryota; kingdom Metazoa; phylum Arthropoda; class Arachnida; order Araneae; family Nephilidae; genus Trichonephila; species Trichonephila clavata. Next base: position 19,037 of record BMAO01029555.1, on the reverse strand, counting down.
TAAAATGAGGTATATTTAAATTACTCGTAGGCTTAAAATTAGAAAATTTCTTTAAAAAATTACTTCATTTTATTGTAAAATTATTTTTTTTAATCGGAAATATATTGCATTTCTAGATAATATTTTTCTCTTATTGTTTTCCTAGCGGATTCCTTTTTGATGGGTAAGATACATTAAAAAAATGATCTTTCCGATTCTGTAATTATTTTTTGTCTGAGTTTCATAGATTAAAGATAGATAAATTATTTAAAGAATTTCTTCAATACTCCATCTCAGTTTAACTTTGCAGCGTTGAGAAAGGTATACAATGTTCCAATCTACTTGAAAAATAGCTCTACTTTTTTTGTTTTGAATTTAAATCCAAGGAAATAGATAGAAATTTGTAAAAAAAATTGCATACGTTGTAGAAATTAGATTGTTTTTACGTTGTAGAAATGTAATTATTTTTTAGACAAAGTTAATTAATACAGTCAATAGCGCAACGTTATGAAATTCCAGTTTGGCTGAAAACCGATTTTCGACGCCAACTTTTGTCATTGTTGTAACAATAAAATTATTACAAAAATGCAGATATATCCAAGTTGGCGCCCAAAACTAGTTTAACTTTTTTAATTAATATCTTTAATAATAAATTTAATATAAATGGTCAAAACATGCATTGTCATCCAAACTAAACGTGTATACAAAATTTCAGCTCAATGGGAGGAAGATATCAGCTTCAAAATTGAGTTGCAAGATTCCACCCGAACAAATTACATACATACATACATACATACATACATTGTAAGTTAAATAAAAGCTTTTAAAAAATCAGAAAAGTTTCCTTTTGACAGAACCCTAGTCTTTTCAGCACTTAACCATGCGATATGACAATTAAACCAGGAAGTTCTCGGCAAACAGTGTGAAAGGACCTTTAAAATAGAAGGTAGAGATATTCACACATCAAATCTAAAAAGCATTAAAATGAATACACAAACAATCTTATTTCATGTAAAGATAGCATACATGAAATTTAAATGCATTTTTTTTTTCATTTATAATATAAACTAAAATCAATTTTATGCATTATTTCATGAAGAGATAGAAAACATCCGATCATTTATTAAATTGTTTGTATTAGCATATGTGTTTAAAATCAAAGAGGATTAAATTTTTTTTAATAAAAAATTAAATCTGTGATTTAAAGTAGAAATTTTTAAAATTACAAAATTTTACATGTTTATTAAATGTTGAATTAAAATTGCGAGCATTTTTTGAAAAAGAGTAAAAAAGAAAAAGTTTTTGTGTACTTAATTTACTAAATCACTGATTTTAAAGGAGCAAAGTATATGAACTTTTTTACTTCAGACGATTTACTTGTCAGAATTTTGAGAAATCCATACATACCTAACGATTGAAAAATTTCGATTAATGATTCACAGAAAACAATACTTATTACTTAAAAAATATTAATTTAAAGCACTACATTTAAAATAATGATAACGGAATAAAAACGATTAAGTTTTTCACAAATATTATAGAAATTTTTGTTTTATAAACGGATGCTTAAAATGAATTCTTTGAAATAAAACTTGTACAGAGAAAATGAAACAAAAATAAATTTTTGTAGTAGTAGTGCTGATATGTTTACAATACATCTCAAGGTACATACAGCTATATATATGGCATAATGTATTTGTAGCGCCTTTTCACCACAACACATAGCATAAGAAAATCTGTGAACGAAATATTTTTGCAGTTAAGCACCACTTTTTAAGTTTTGTTTGTTTGTATAAATAATTTTAAGTTAAAACTTGCTTTGAAACAATCAGGTTAACAGTATAAGCTTCCCTGCGAGAAGCAGGCACTCTGAGAAGCATTCAACCATTTGAAACACACAGATCTCTTTTTCTTAAACTTTTTGTATCTATGAAACTAAAAGTATTTTTTAAATAAAATATTTATTTAAGTCGTCACTAACAACTGACCATATTTGGTAAGGCAAATGTGGTAGGTTTTGACAAAGTTTGAAGTAGTCTGGCATATATATTTTTACATTGACGCAGCAAATATACGATATCTTAGGAAGAAGTACTTAAGACTGGTGACACAACACCGCGAAATTCCGAGAGTGAAGTTAATCGAAAGGAGTTTCTTATTTTTCTATTTATATTGGTTCGATGGTCCACAAATATGGTTGTAATTGATAAATGTACAATGAACCGTTTTTAAGCAGAACTTCGAGTTTGTGTAACTTGTCTACAGGCAGGACTGTTGTTTTCTTAATGTTGATCTATTGAGTGAAGGGTCGTGTTCAGAGTTGGAGGTTCCTTATTGAATATCACAGGATCGTGTAGTAGTTTAATTAGATACCGTAATGAAGCGTTCGATACAACGAATTCAGCGTATCCAAGAGGATATGGTGTTGAACCACTTGCAAAATAATTAAAAAATATCACACATAGGAAAGGCTGAAATTACCTTATATATACAACTTTTCTGATTAGAAAAACTAGTAAATAACGAATGAACGATTTGGTTTGTTAATATTTTTTTAATGTATCTGTTACAACCAATTTCATATCTACATTCTATTTATTCTAGTTATTTTTGAATTTCAACCAAAAAACCTGGGTACATTACGTAAATATCCAGAGGTGTACGGAATGCCTTAGTTTTGCTACTTTGGTGATGAGCCTAAAGATAGCGTTATTTGTCTCTTGGTGATGAAAAGTTCACCTGACTCATTCTTTCTTTTTTTCAAATTTTTATTGTCATTAACTCGCACAAATTTGAATTTGGGTGCAAAATTTGGCAATTACGTACTTATTATACACAGATTTAGAGCTCGGGCTATACATAGTAGAATGCAATTTTAGGAGCTACCATTTTCTTGTAATAGATTTAGACATCTTGTCTATTATCTTCAATAGAATTGAAGATAATGGAGGAAACATAAAGGGGATAAGTTGGTTAACCCCAAAACTTGTTGCTCACCACTTTTATATAATTTATGTTATATATACCAGCTATCCTAAATAAGCTACTAGCTCACCCGGCCACGCGTTGCTGTGGCTTTAATACGTTAGTTCAATATTATCCTAATCTATTCAATGCAGTCAAATTAATCTTCGTTTATAATTTTGGAGGGTTGTAATAAAGTATAAAACAAATTATTTTAATTTTGCATTTCATTCATCTCCTATTTGAGTGTAGTATGATGCATGAATTACTAACGAAGTCGTTAAGTAACAACATATGAAGATTTAATTTTATAAATGTGGTGAATAACGTTGATTCTTTGCAATTATTAAAATTATTTTTATCATTTTAAAGTATAACAACAAATAATTCTATACAACTAATCGCTAATCGGTGCACAATATTTTTCGGTAATCCGTATTTTGCTAACTCAAATAGATTCAACGGTTTCCGCACACGTGAGCATGTAACATCTAGTTGCCCACGAGAAACATGGATTTTCTATGTCCAAGTATCAAATGAATATTGTTCGGGTTTCAGATTTATTTATGGTCATCGCGAAAGCCAAACGCGGGAATCGGGAATTGAAGCCTTTTGAATGGTATTAGAGCTTCTGACGGTATCAGTGGAAACGTGGCAACAGTTTCCGTTGTACAATAACCGAATTTTCGTTTAAACTTTACATTCAAAATGTTTGCTTCGAGAAGTTCCCGGTAATTCTTTTGATGATGAAACGTGCTCTGTTGCATAATCTAGGTGGATTTAAGTTACGCAAGAGAATATCCAGGGAACTAATCTTCAACCGAAGATTGTGTGGTGACATTCCTTTTACTTCTAGAGAATTCAAAAAATTGGTTTGAAAATTTGTGGTTTTGTTTTCATCAACAATAGTGTCGATAATATGCAAAATTATATTATGATCGGTTGAGTAGTTTCGGAGTCCATTGCGGACAAACACTGTGATACGTATATTTTATACATAAAGATATATATGTCGAATTCCAGTTTCATCAAATAGGTTCGCTCTCTACTTTTGGTTTCTGTTTGGAAAAATTTCAAAAAATCATTTATATCTGGACTCAATTTTTTGTCAACATTTCTTCGATTATATTCTAGAGTAAATCCAGTAGGAATAATTTTCAAAACGACAGCAATTAACATAGAGCTGTAAGATTTGGGTTCTAAGCCTAACGCGGATAAGCTCCTAACATTTACTTCAATTTCGCTATGTAACTTTTTTAACTTTGGAATGTCATTCGATTTATAAACTGGAAGCAGATTTATTTTTTATTCATATGGTTATTAATTATTACTTCTTTTTTTCCAAATCTTTTTTAAGAAGCTCAACAGCAGAATCATAGTTTAATTCATTAATCTCAAAACCTTCTATTGCTTGAGCAGCTGAACCAGATACATAGCTTTTTAAATAATTAAATTTTTATATTTTCGAAAGTGAATTATTATCATGGATTGAAATTTGGAACGTATTCCAGAAGCTTCAAACTGAGTACAATCTCCATAAAATTTTTGAATCATTCACTTTGGAAGTTTAACAATGTTATTTGTATTTACAGACGTTGAATTCTGATCTGTACCGCTACACACAATGGAATTAATCCGACTTTTGTTTTATTTTCTTGTTTGTGCGAAAAATTGTTGTAGTTATTTTGTCACAGTAATCAAATGAAGTACTTAATTCAGTGTCATATTGTTCTAATGTGTGGTTTCACTTAAAATTAAGCCATCAATATTTCTGAACTCTTCCGATCTAGTTATTATTAAATTCAAATTTTCCTCAAGGGAATCAAAATCAGCCAGTTCTTCTTTTAATAAATTCTCAACGGTTTTAATTAACCGTGTCGCTGCCGATCTTAGTGCTGCCGACTTTGTTTTTTTTCCATGCTTTCTATTATAATGAATAAAATCTTCTTACCTTTAGCAGGCTTCACGCACTTCAAAGCGCTATTCCAATATATCAGTTAATTCAAAAAGTGAATTTAAAACAATGGTTATATTTCCAATCTCATATCGTTCATCAAATTTCGAGAACAATTAATTGTTCCAACATTTAAATCTATAATTAATCTCTTTTTGGCCAATGCTCCATGAAAAAAATCAATATTATCTATTCAAATAGAGAAAGACATTGATACAACCTCACCTTTCGGAAATCTAGTTTTATTCTCCTAATAAAAAAAATAGTGATTGCACTGATCTAAGCAATAAATTAGAAGCGAGCGTTCTGGCGCCCACATAGACAAAACAAAAAGGGAAAATTTTGCTTCGCGGGAATATTCTCAAAATCTGGCAACGTTTTTTCCGGATTCTCCACATTTCCGGCAATAAAAAAATTATGGCGTGAATAATTGAAATAAAAACCATCTTATGTTTTAAGTTGAACGAAATGCACACAGTATGCACAATTATATTATGATCGGTTGAGTAGTTTCGGAGTCCATTGCGGACAAACACTGTGACCAGGCACGTATCCAGGGGAGGGGCCCGTGGGGCCCGGCCCCCCCCCCTAAAATCCTGATATTCGAAAAATTTTCCATTTGAAATTTTTAACTGAAAAGTCTTCAGTATAAAATTTTCTATTCTTTGAAATTTGAGTTTTTTGTCGATGGAAAATCGTAATTTACTTTCGAATAATTTGAATTTTTCGATACTCCGGCTTAGTTCGCTCACTCGCCACCAGATGGAGATGGAATATTTCGCATCCCAATTGCACGTGGCACGTGATTGCGCCATTCATAACCAAAAAAAACGTGGCACGTGAGTGTTGTGGGTTTGTGTACAATCCAAGCATTTTTTTTCTATCAAACATTCGAGATTTTTGAAAGACCAAATATGAAACGTCGTCAAGGTCAACCAACGATTACATCGTTTTTCAAGAAGCTGAAAGCATATAATTTGGATGATGCAGCAAATGTTGATAGTGAGTAAAGTGATGTTTTGAATGTCAACTCCAAGGTTATGTTGTGATCGATTTCGAGGGAAATTAAATTCATTGTAGCTTTCGTTTGATTTTGTTTTAATTCATTGATTTTGATTCAATTTCGTTTTGATTTTTTTTGTTTTGATTCTTTGCTTTTGATAAATTTTGATTGTTTAATTTCGTTTTGTTTTTGATTTTTTGATTTCGTTTTGTTTTTGATTGTTTGATTTCGTAAAAATAAATAAAATTTACAATTTTATTTGAATTTCAGCATTTTTCTTACTGACCGACATTGTTTTGATTCTTGCGAAAATATTTACTAGTAAATTTCTAAAAATGCACGTTTTTATATTTTACAGAAAACTTTCCAAACAATAGTGAGTGTAATGAACAAAGCAACCTTAGTTTCAAAGTCAACTCGGGACCGAAAGCGAATTTTCGCGTCGAAGGCATAGACGAAGAAAATGAGCAGCATATTTCAAACCATCTTTAGCGAATATCTGACTTTATGATAAATGGTTATATAGAATAAAAATTTTATTTTGCAGATGGGGACAATATCTCCCATTTGGACTCCGATGACAACATATCAGACCCAGTCACTTCAACCGGCTTTCAAGAAATCGTTCACCCTGTGTGGCAAGCAAATCGATTTGATATTGGGAACACGAACCGAAATTCTCTCGATGACACTACGAAAAAAAAACGTGCTTTCAACCAAACTACTTCCAAAAAAACCATACAAATTCCCTACAGAAAAATCACACAATAGGAGTTTTCAACCCAAGTGGATTACTAATGATTTTGCTTGGCTGGCATACTCAGCGAGTGAAGACAGCGTGTATTGTAAACCTTGCTGGTTATTTTTCCATGAAGGCGTTGGAAAAGGGGGTCATCAAAATCCAGGAAAACTTGTGTCTGTCGGTTTTCGAGACTGGAAAAAAGCTAAAGAATCTTTCAAAAAACACATTGAAAAAGAATATCACAAATTGTGTGTTCTGCAAGCCACTTCATTCCTCAAGATATCAGCCGGAAAACAGCTTGATATAGCATCCCAATTGGATAGTCAACGCACCAAAGAGATAGCTGAAAATAGAGCTGCAATCGAACCGATCATTCGCACAATTCTTTTTTGTGCAGAACAAGAATTACCTCTAAGAGGCGATCATGATAGTGGTGCCTTATCTTTGACACGACCTGAAAAAAAAGATGGAAAGTTTAGAGCTCTTTTGCGGTTCAGAATTGAGTCTGGTGATAAAAATTTAGAAAAACATGTACTTAATAGCTCCAAAAACACTACTTATATGAGTCCTATCATCCAAAATGAAGTCATTCAGACGTGTTCTGACATTGTCACTGAAAAAGTGATTGACATAATCTCAAATGCAGATCGTTTTAGTCTCCTTGGCGATGAAACAATGGATGTTTCAGGGACCGAGCAGTTATCACTATGTATCCGGTACTTCGATATCCCAGATCTCCAAGCTCCTGTTCTTCGTGAAGATTTTGTCGGATTCATCCCAATCACCGATCAGTCTTCTGAAAATCTGGCAAACGTTATTCTGCAGCGATGTGATGAGCTCAATCTTGATATGACCAAGTGTGTTGGGCAAGGATACGATGGGGCAGCAAATATGGCAGGTCATTTAAGTGGAGTTCAAACAAGAATTAGAGAAAATTATCCCAAGGCAAGATACATTCATTGTGCCAGTCACCGTTTAAACCTTACTCTGTCGAATGTCATGTCGGTTCCAGCAATACGCAACTGTCTTGGAGTTGTTAGTCAAGTTGTAAATTTGTTCAGGAATCATTCGAATGCAAACAAAATTTTTCAAGAAACTATCCAAGAACATGCTCCAGACAGTAAAAAGAAACGACTTCTCCGGCTTTGTGACACAAGATTTATCGAAAGGCACGACAGATTTAGAACTCTTCGAATGCATTGTCATGGCTTTAGAAGAAATCGCTCAAAGAACGTGGACTATATCTTTAACGGCATCGACTCTTCACTCAGCGAGTCAAAAAAGTGAATTTTTAGTGAGCATTGTTGTTTGGGAGAAACTGTTCAGCTTGACCCTTCCACTGTCGATTTTCCTTCAAAATAAATCTTCAGATTTAGTTTCCGCTGTGAAGTATGCAAATGAAGTATTGAGTTCACTCCGACAAATGCGGGAAACCGCTAACGACACTTTCACAGAAATTTTTCAAGTGGCGTCGAAATTTTCTGCAAACCTTTTTGACACTGAACTTTAAGCTCCCAGAGTTACATCACGACAGAAATCTTGTGCAAATCCGCAAACGACATCGAATGAAGAGTATTTCAGAGTCACTACATTCATTCCTTGTATCGATACTTTGATACAAAATTTGACTGACAGATTCATCAAGAACGAAGATATTCTATCAAGTTTCCAACTGCTACTGCCAGGATATGCTTGCGAGAAAAAAATAAATGAACTGGAAAAATAAGGTCCATACTTTCAAGACGAAATGCCATTGTCCGCAGTTCAAGATGAGTACAAGTTATGGTGTGCCAAAATATCATCAACTGATCCATCGACCGAAATTTTGAAACTGTTTGAGTATTGTGACGGAACATTTTTTCGTGCGATGAATCTTCTTCTCAAGGTTATGGCTACTCTTCCAGTCACAACGGCTAGCGTCGAAAGATCGTTTTCGACAATGAAGAGGATAAAAACTCTACCTCGTAGTGTGATGGGCGACGACAGGCTAAATGCACTAGCGATGATGTCAATTCACTGGGATACTGTTGTTGATCCGGAGGAAGTACTCGACCGCTTGGCAAAGAAAAAAATCAAGAAAGTTACTTTTTTAAGGTGTATGTTCTGGAGAAAAATCAATACTGATATCAATTTTGCTATTAGCAGGTATTTTTTGTTAAACATAAAGAATGCTTAAACTTCTTTCAAACATTATAATAGATGTTTATTGTACACCTTATACTGCATCTTTTTCTTGCACAAAAAATAATAAAATATTAAACGTCATTTTTGAGTGATTTTCGTCCTTGAGCACCCCCCGAAACAGATTTCTGGATACGGGCCTGACTGTGACACGTATATTTTATATATAAAGATGTTTACAATATTGCAGCATCCCATTATCGATATGGTTTTCCTAATTTCGAGTATGTATTTGGAGGTGCTTCAGTTGATTTTGTGCAGTATTATTAACTATATATATGTAGCCGACGGTAAAAGTTAAGGGGAAGAAGGTTTGTTTTTTAAAGAAATAAGTAATTCTCACCTATATACGCAAATAAGGTATCAGATAATAGTTAAGGACTTCGGGGATGTATATGCCACTCAGTGGCTTGTGACGTGATAGGCAGTGGCGCTGTGATTGTGTTTGTGTAGAGATACCTTACTTGCTCGCTGAAGTTTGAAGCATTAGGACGTATTGAAACATCCTAGTGTAATCCAATCCTTGAAATTAAATTTCTTTGCTTACCCATCTTTAATATAGCCATTCGTCATCGTCTAGACCTGTGTTTTTCAACACGTTGGGCCTACGCCCCAAAAGGTGGCAATTTGATTCCTAAAGGGGTGGAAATTCGAAAAAGTACTCATTTGAAAGAAAATTATATATTTATGAGTAATATAGCCAACTATAAAAAATATTTTTCACTTATTGTTTGTGTACTATGAGACCCATTCTAATTACAGTATTTAATATCTGTCCACGTGATAATAAAATATTCTTTCTAAACACAATTGCGTTGTTTGTTTTGAATGGTAATTGATAATTAATATTGGAATTTATTTTCCGCAGGGTTTTGCAGTGTCGTTTATTATTAATCGTTGGCGTTAATTAAAAATAAACATATGTAAAATTATTATAAAAATCTGTTGCTTAAAAAATACATAAATTGAATAAATATTAGTGATACATGGATGTTAATTTATATTGATTTCATTTTTAGAACCATCATTTCCAGAAACATTTGTCTCATAAAAAACATTTTTTTCAACATTTGGATATTTTAAACATTTTTAATCTACGGTTACTTTTTTCTCTCCTTTTAATGTATGGTAAAATGAGTGGTGGAGAAAGAAGAAAAAGTTCGTCTGTTTTCTAGAGAATATTTAAAATTTTATTCATGACAGCTGTTTACTATAAAAGGTTGTTTTTCGTATTTCATACTAACAATGCTTGACAAATGAATCAATGAAACGTGATCGTCTAGAAGCGCATTTAAAAGAAAAATATAATGTTCATATTAATTAAGATTTGAATTACTTTCAAACTTTTAAAAACAATTCTGAAAAAAGAGTAAGGTTACAATCTCTATTACTGCTCATAATGCAACAGTAAATTGTACTCTTGAGGCTAATTATCATATTTCCAGAGGCGGCGTAAGGCGTGGGCGGTGTGGGCCACTGCCCATGGCCTCGCGATGCATAGGGCTTTGCAGCTCAAGGGCGAAATTAATTAAACAAAAAGTAAAGAAAATACAAAAGTGCTCGCCACAGGGTTTTTTTATAATTAGTAAATTAGAAAATTCTCAACTCTATCTGTTTTTCGTCAAAAGATATCGAAAAATTGGTAGATACTTTTTTTAAAAACGATATTCTATTTATCAGTACATGAAAGCATATGAATAAATAATTCATGGAAATATTGTTCTCCATTTTCTTTTATCAAAAATTTCTCAGCATTGCGGTTTTCGCTCATATTTAATCTCGCAACATGAACTGGAGTTAAGCTGCTATCGTGGGTAGTCCCCGGTAGGAGACAGGGAATATTTCGGGACTTCTCATCATTAGAAAGCCAATTAAAGTATGGCATCCAGACGCAGCCTCACTTCTGTTCCTATATATTATAAATTTTAAAAGTATTTGATGTGAGAATAAATAATAGTGGTCCTGGACTATTTTTTTATAGATTATCAATCATTTCAGGCTTAGGCTTTAAGAGAGATAGAGAAAAAGGGGAAATTGGAATATGGTGCGGCAAAAAGAAAAACGGAAATAATTGTATCCAACCAGATTCAAAGTTCAGGTATGATGAAATTTCTCAGCCAGAGTGAATCTGGCAGTACAGAATCAAATGAATTGGTTCATTCGACTTCTCAACAGTATTTATCGGTATCTGAATCTCCGTTGAAATTGGAAGTTACCCCAGAGGGACCAACTACTGATACAGAACGACAAAAATCGGAAATATAGAAAAAGAAGGATCAAAAGTTTGCCAATTGTAATCTGACGCTGAGATTTCTGTGTTCACGTTGAGTAACAAAAGTCACAATCAAAAAGAAGAGATTGAGATCAATTCTTCGCCAGTGAAAAGAGATTCCAGTGCCGTAGTGAAACAAGCATTTTCCTTTTTTTTACCCGGGATTGTATGCGTTTCCCATGACAGATGCTCACCGGTGATGATGTTGTTCAAAGTGGTCCCACACAGCTATTAAATAACAGGGATAAATATTATCCTAAAGAGGATAATCATAGACACTTTCCCAATTTTCATTTTTTAAGAGAACTAAATAATGGTGAAAATCAACATTGTCGCTAGTTGGTTTATTCAAGTTCTAAAAATGAAGTTTTTTCCAGTTTTCCTTTCAGAATATGTCGTGCCCCAGTCCTATCTTGGACTGGGTTCACATTGCCAGGCGCGTCTAGTGTGGAAAGAAACATATCATCACCAACAAAAGCCATAACAATAATTATTTATAGTAGACAAACAAACACAATTAACAAGCACAAGTTCAAACTATAAGTGGAAACCCTGGAGTGATTTTTTAACAGCTAGATTAATCCTGATACTCAAATCTAATACTCAATTCTAACCTTCAAATCTAATATTCCCGTCTAAGTAATCTCAGCTATCAGAATTGACAAGGAGACGAACTCTTGCTAACCTCAGGTCAGTACTTAATTTGATTCCTTTAATGCTTAATCTAATACTTGACTATAATTCTATCAAATACGCGCTAAGCTTGTTGAAGTTATTCGTAGACGATACTTACATTTAGTTTGGCAATTCCTTCTCTCTCTCTCCTTTAACATTTATGAAATCTAGACTTTATATAGTCGAACTCATTAGCATATAACTATCTCGTGTTTTTCCCGAAGAGGCTGTGAAATAGAATAAATGCTAGCCCCAAAGTTACCCAAGAGGATTAATTGAAGATTGACGCGGATAGCCCCGTCACAACTATTTGAAAATTCACAAACTCAAATGATATAGAAAGGGTGCTGTGATTGGAAACATTTAAGTAGTATTTTACACAAACATGAGAATACTAAAGAACATGTGGCCTATATGTTCTAATGGATAACATTAGAGTAGGGAATAAAGCACGGAAAAACGTTAGGACGAGAAAACGGAAGGCAGATCTGAATCTCAAAAATAATTATACAATTCATTTGAGAGATTAATTGACATTATAAATTTTTAGCCTATTATAACCTGGCGTTTAGAGGTCACAGAGAATCTCTTGAAACAGACGAAGGCACTAAAAATTCTAGAAACTTCATTGGCTTATTTAAATTGATATTTAAATATGATACTACTGTACAAGAGCACAAATCTCATTGATAATAAACAACTTGCACACCATTATCTAAGCCACGATATTCGAATTGAATTGATCCCAATCATGTCAAACACAGTTACCAGTGAAGTGATCGGTGGGAGAAAAAAAGGCAAAATATTATTCTTTTTTACTCGAATGCACTAGAGACTGTAGTAGAATTTGACAAATGTCGGTCATCTTAAGATATTGTAGTACTTCAACTGGAAGTATAGAAGAAAACTTGATCGGATTTCTTATGTCACTGAAACGGCTGGAGAATATATGATCAATGCAATAGTGGGAGAGCTAGAAAAAAATGGCTTAGATATTCGGAAATGTCGGATAAGGATACAACAATGGTGCAAATCTGGTAGGCATAAATAGAGGAGCTAAAACACGAATATTTAATATAAAACCCAGGGATTTTTCACACATCTTGCGGCTGTCATACCTGGAATCTGTTATTGGTAGACGCAGCTGATTCGTCCGTGGCTACTAAAACATTTTTTGGTTTGTTCAGAAGTTTTTTTGTTGCTATTTTCAAGTTCCAGCGAATGCTGGAAAATGATTAAAAAGATAAATTAAAGCTTACTATTAAGCTTTTATCAGATACAAAGTGGAAAAGCAGAATCGAAGCGGTGAAGGCCGCATTTTTACAATTTTATGATGTTACTTGTGAATGCTTAGAAAACTTTAAAAAATAAACTTAACCATTCGACTCTCTCAGTGATTGCGATTGCGTTTTAAATTAAATAATCAGTTTGGAATTTTACGCATCATTACATGTATGTCATGAGTTATTAATGCGTGTGAATACCATGAGCAAATTATGGCAATCTGTACAGGCCGATTTATGCATTACTCATGAATATTTGCTAGGTTTTGTAGCCGGATCAAACAGTATCGACAAACTGGATTCGTAAAATGCTTGCCTGACGCTCGTAAGTTTATTGAGTAAAGAAGTTAGGATTTGGCAAAAGATTTTAAGAATAAAAAGGTAGCCAAAAAGAAAAGAATGCTTAGTTATGAAGACGGCAGTCAACCTATAGAGTCTGTCAAAAACCGGTATGAAACAGACTTTTTTAATACCATGATGGATTCTGTGATAAGCAATATGGATTTAAGATTTATGTCTTCAAATCAACATTTTGAAAATTTTAGCTTTCTCTATGATTTAAACAGGTTAAAAAATATTCCAAAAGAGTGAAGTGGCGCTCTTATACGCTGGGATAGAACCAGGTACCCCTTTGGGTCCGAAGCCGAGTAACTTACCCACTACACCAAAATGATCACCATGGTGCGGAGGTTGTTACTGGCTTAAGTAGATGATACCGCTACAAGACCAATACTGAAAAACTGTCAAGATTTACACACTTCAAGCAGTGACTTCCAACTTTAAGAATTATATGAAGAATTACAAAATATGATCCCATTTTATCCAATACCATTACAAATGTGAAATATCTGCTCCAATATTCATAGAGAACAATTTGAACAAAATTTTTCCAAATATTGACATTGTCTTTCAAATGTTGTTAACAATACCTGTAAGTACTGCTTCTGCTGAGAGGAGCTTTTCAAAATCAAAAGGTGATAAAAAAAAGTTTTGTATGCAATACAATGGGTAAGGAAGGACTTTCTGCTTTGGCAGTTTTATCAATTGAAGCAGATGTAGCCTCTAAGATAAATTACAATCCAATCATTAAGGATTTCAGCAAAACTATAAGTAGAAAATTTCTGTTTCTTTAAATTTTACTATTTTTTTCATTATTGCTTAATGTGCCAAATAAATAAGAGTAAAAAGTTTGATTTTTTTCTTTATGAATAGAAATTTGTTTTTGATTTTAGAAAGCCCTCTTACGCCACCAGAGGTCTTCACGAAATGTACCTTGCTCACATTAAGTTCCGATCTCGCGCTACCACTGCGTATTTCATTAATTATCACAAAATGTGAAAAAAGTCATACTATAGGAGGTAACTTAATCAAACCATCAATATCAGTATCTCTTAAAATGATTCTGAGAAAAGATGACAAAAACGTCAAAGCTATGCCATTAAGTAACAGCACTGTTAGTAGAAGAATAGACGAAATGAGTGAGGATATTGATAAGTAACTAGTTGAAAAGCTGAAAACAAGGAAATTTTCTGTACAATTGGGTTAATCATTATTGAAAGACAGTGAGGCCATACTTATAACATAGTATATATGTTGACAAAGGTGATTTTACTGAAAAAATGTTGTTTTGTATATCTTTAGAAAAAAACACTACCTCCAAATATATATTTATACTAACTTAACTCAGTGGCGCAACAGCCCATGAGAGCCAAGGCCTACTGTGCCCAACTCAGCAAACGAGTGAGTGAGTGAATATTTACGTCGCACTGCTCAGCTACACAAGGGCTTTTGGCGACGGTCCGCTCAATTTTGAGCTATGGTCAAGTGACGATGACGACATTTCAGCTGGCACCCCCTCTCCCGGACACCACACCAACGGGAGGACGTTTGAGCTCTCCACAGATTTAACGTGCATCTCTCCCCTACGCGGTGGGTCTTTAGCGGTACTGGGCTCTAACTTATGACATGCCTGCCATGATCTGATACCTTGAACACTTGCCTGCTGCGGCCGCCCTACTTACCTAATATTGAATGTTTGCGATATTCAACCATTTAAATCTGCTTTTGACAGTTGGTATAGAGCTACTTACTTTAAAAGATTTAAATTTCTAACAGTAGCGAAGTATAGTGTTTAAAATTTATTGAACACATATTAATTAAATTAAAAATTATTTAATGCGTAAAATAACTGTTACATAAAACAACTGAGCAACAAACAAATGCGTTTAGTGGTATGTTTGAATTGGGGAACCGATAAAAAATTTTCAACCTTTCTGGCATCACTCTTGTCAGGTTTATATAACCCTTAATATCACCTCTGTAAATAGTGTCTAGTCTTTTCTTGTTTCCTTTTCACTTTGGAGATTGGTAAACGCGTTGAAACTCTTCTCAATCCGAAAAGCAATTACAAACTTCCACAATATATTCCATTATTTGGGATAAATAACAGGAATACCTTTTTAAAGCCAAAATTGCTGACATCCGTTTCTAAACTTTACTTAAAGATCTTGGTTAATGCCTACTCCTAGTCCCTAATTGTTGTAATTTGGCATTTTCTTTTTACAATGCGACCGCGTACGAATTAATTGCCTACTTGATATTACTATAGTCAAAACATTATCAAACCTAGTTTCAGAATCTAAAAAATAGACCTTTAAATGTTGAACGTAATTTAAAACTTCTTTTATGGCAGATTGATTGTTTGTGACAATTGAGTAACTGGGAAAATTTTGGAATCAAAATGAGTTTAATTCTGGCGAGAAACACTAAATGAGGCATTTGTTTAAAAAAATTTATGCTGTCGTCTTGTAACTGCAAATTAACCTCATTAAGTTTTGTGAATAAATCTTTCAAATTGCTAATTCTGGTGTCCACTTGATTAAATTTCCTTATAAAATTTGTCATGATCAGATTTTATGAGAGCAACTATCGTTGACCCCCATTTATTCCTCATAAACCCGTAAACGATTTTTTTTTTTTTTTTGCTGACGTAGACCGCTTTGACGTCGTCATAGGCCTTTGAGGGTCTATATAGATCACTTTAGAAATCACTTGTTTAGATCGATTCCTTCTCAAAGACAATAAGAAAGTCATTGTTCAGCCTCAGAACACCAACACAAGAGAGCGCTGTACGTATAATAGTTTCAAATACTTGTGAATTATTTAATAACGAATTGGTGAGTGGTATGGAAAGTGAAAGTTAAAATCGTTAATCATATTATTTTTCGTGTGAGTATGGATGCCGACCAAATTGTAATAAAAGAAATGAATGTCTGGGCTCATGAAGGCCACGGTAGGCGAGTGGTCTAGGCATCGGATAGTGGCTAGCATGTCACGACTTCGATTCCAGTACCACTGTAGGGGCGCGATGCACGTAAAATCTGTCGAGAGCTCAAACGTCCTCCCGTTGGTGTGGTAGTTAGAAGAGGGGGTGCCAGCTCAGGTGTCGTCTGCGTCACTTGACCATGGTTCAAAATTACGCAGACCGTCCCGAAAAGCCCTCGTGTAGCTGAACAGTGGGACGTTAATATTCACTCACTCCCTGAGCTCATGAATTTTCATTCTGAAAGGTAAACAGACATGTAATATTTTGATCTTTTTGATAGAACGATAAACATTTTGGTGCTGAAACCCGAGAAATAGCGAATAAAAAAATGTAAAGTAGCCAATTAAAAAATTTACTCTTTAAGATGAGAATTAAGAAAAACATTAAGAAACTGAATGGTTTTTTTCTATTGAAATATCAAGAAGGTTAGAAATCATGAAGGACTGGTGACTCAAACTGATAAATGAGCAAAATAAAGAAAAAGAAAAAAAAAAACCTGATAAACTTTTAAATTTATTGCCTTAGCGAAATAGTTAGCTGAGTATATGTATTGGAGCATCTGGCCGTTACGGACTTTATCTCCTGCCTGGGTAGAATTAAGGTAATATTAGATCACGGTTCTTAAGCATTCGATCACCTTGCCTCCCCCCCCCCCATTTATGTATCAAGATGACATTGAGGCCCCCAAGATGTTGAACATTCCTCCCCGATTCTTGATCAAAATACGAGTTTCACACTATGATGATTGTTCAGTAATCTAGTAGTCAAGTATGGCAAATCTTTCAATTTTTCCACGAAACCTTTCAGAGTGTGTAAAAGAAAGAAATCTCAATGTTACTTGAGAGACTCTGGGAACCCCCGGGATCCGCAGACCACAGTTTCGGAACCGCTGTATTGGATGATTACTAGTCCATTTTTAGAAATTTATAAGAATTTACTTTTTGAGGGGAAAAAATTATAAATTATATGAAGTAGCAAAAATATTACTCGCTTGAATATCAGAAAATGTTGTTGTTGTTGCCACCTGAGCGACAGTAACATCAGATCAAGGTCCACGAAATTTATTGTGGCTAACTGATAGAATTTTACGCCTGTCGTTATCCTAAGTTTTGAGCCCCATGAAGGTAACAGTGCGATTTTGCTCAGTACAACACGATATATGGCAACACCATTTGGACCCACTGATTTAACGAACACGTACTCCGTGTGTACTCGGTAGGTATTTGGCGGCTTTGGGCATCGAACCCAGGCTTTCCGGTCCGGAGTCCGATGCTCTAACCACTAGGCTACCCACGGCCCTAAATATCAGAAAATTCAGTGCGAATACTATACAAAGATGGCTTTATTACGCGGTAAACTGCAGCAAATGTTTGGAAAAAAAATAAGAAACTTTGTAAAAAACTAAGGCTATTGAAGCCAGAAATGTACGAAGATATCTAGAAAAACCTACACGTTTCCAATGTCATAGAAATTGACAAAAGCTTAATCAATCTTGATCAGAGTGAGAGGTTCCTCAATCATTGCCTCAGGATCTAGTTGGAGTATAATAAGATAACGCAACGGAGAGTTCTATAAATCGAATTCTTTGTATCAGTGATGACACGTTGAGCTGAGCAAAGAAAATAGAGGAATTCATTCCTGCTTAAATATTTGCAATTATTTTAAATGTCGAACTCTTTGAATTAGAAAAACTGGTGTATAACGAATAAAAAATTATCTCTGTTAATAATATTTTTTAAATGTATCTTGTAGTTACTGTTTTAAACAATTTCATATCTCAATTCTATTTATTCCAGTTATTTTTGAATTTCAACCAAAAAACCTTGGTTTATTACGTCAATATCTAGAGATGTATGGAATGCCTTAGTTTTCTACTTTCGTGATGGGCCTAAAGACACACAGCATTATCTGTCTCTTGGTTATGAAAAGTTCCTGTGATTCACTCTTTCCTTTTTCGAATTTTTACTGTCATTATCTTATACAAATTTGTATTTGGGCGCAAAATCTGGCAATTAAGTACTTATCAAACACAGATTTAGAACAGGCTATACATATTTGAGAACAATTTTAGGGACTAACATTTTCTTGTAATGGATTTATAGACATCCTATCCATTATCTTCAACAGGATTTCGCTCAGTATTAGAAACATAAAGGGGATAAGTAGGTTAGCCACAAAACTTGTTGCTCACCACTTTAATATAAATTATGTTAAATATACGAGCTATACTATAAGCTATGATTATAATATTGCAGCAACCCATTATTCATATGGCATTCTTAATTTCGAGTATCTGTTTCGAGGGTTTCTGTTGATTTTGTGCAGTATTAAAAACAATACATATACAACCGAAGTAAATATTTCTATACACACTGGTGAAAACAGTTAATGGGAAGAACGTGTTTTTTTAACACGCTTTTACAAGTTTCACTTGTATGTAACGCAATCTTTGAACTCGATTTTCACCCACTTCAAAAGGTCAGATTAATTCAAAATTTTGCACACTTGTCAAGGACCGATGGCAATATAATTATTTCATAATTTTGTTCCATTGTCTATTTCAGGATCATCAGAAATAATAATAATCAGATTTGGCGACTAATTTCATATACCACTTCCAAATTAGGCAACTTATGAAATACACAATTTTCAAATTTGG
>BMAO01029554.1:0-31267 GCA_019973975.1 Trichonephila clavata | reverse complement strand
ATGTTGTCAATTCTTATTTTAATAAATATGTTTAAAAATATATGATGTGTGTACAATTTTAATTCATTTTGTTGTTGAGGAAATAGTTATATTTTATGCAGTTTTTTTTATGAAAAAATATCTGTAAATGAAGCAAAATGAAAATATATACAAGGGGTGATCAAATGAAAAGGTACGAAACGACATAAAAATGAAACAGTTAAATATTTGCATATTCCGCCAAGGGAGAATGTAGGCGAGACATCTCGAGATGCCATTGGAGACTCTGACTGGGATCGGATCATGCGCGGGTGCCCGCACGCGCAGGAGAGTGCAAAGGCTCTTATAAAAAGCGGCGTCCAAATGATGCGAGCACAGAATACTCGAGCACAGAAAAAGCATTAACTTCCGATGTGTACTGTGAGACACTCCGACGTCCTACGCCAGGTCCATCAAGAACAAAAGACCGGGGCTGCTCACGGAGGGTGTGGTTCTGCTCCATAATAAACGCTTGTCCACACGTCTCCAGAGTCACATAAATGGAACTGGACAAGTTCCAATGGGAGACGTTGGACCATCCCGTCCTACAGTCCGGACATGTCACCCTGCGATTTCCATGTGTTTGGTCCACTGAAGAAACACCAGAAAGGAAAGCGCTTCAACTCGGACGACGTACTCAAGGACACTGTGAAGGACTGGGTCTCGTCACAGCCACAGGAATTCTGGGAACAAGAAATCCTGCGGCTTGTTCATCAGTGGGATCGTTGTGCTCAGGCCTATGGTGTATATTTTGAATAAAGTCTATATTTGTACCCCACCGTGTCGTTTCGTACCTTTTCATTTGATCACCCTTGTACTAAAACTCCAAATCTGTATTCTTGACCTTCATTCTCTAACTCGGTATGCAGTATTGTGGGAATCGAATTATTCAAAAAATATTCTACTGTGTGACACGCTGATTCATACTGGTGGATTGGTTCGGCACACCACAGCTGAATTTTTGCCACCCCTGCTCTGGAAGGCACCTGAAATGAAATCTAGAAGACTCCATGAACGCACAACTTCCTGTAGTTCACGACTTTTATTTCGAAAATGATTTGTTTAAATTAGAAATTCTTAATTTTTTTTTAAAATTGACAGTTTTTTTAGTTAGTAGCTAACAGTATAGGACTTAAAAATAGTACTGTTGCTCAGACATTTCACAAGTTAGGCGACCACTGCTGTAGAGGATATATAATATAATTTATATAGTCTGTTCTCACTTTTCTTAAAGTTTTAAGTATGAATTGCACGCGCGATTGCATCTATTGTTCGAATGTTAATGGATTGCATTATGAAATTTTAACGTCAGTTGATTAAATTGTACATAATATATAAAGATACTCTCTAAATATATTATTTGTAAGAATTGTACTGTTTTCTCATGCATCGGAGGTTTAAGAAGTGAAATTAAATTGAAGGAATTGAGAAGAAATATGGATCACTTTGGACGAGAAATGGAGAACTGCGGCAATTTTAAAATTTAGCTTTCATGGCGTAAAGAATTCCAGAAAAACCTTCCAAAAATGATATTCTTCAATAAAGTTGATGCTTTCTGTTCCTCTAATTGACATTTTAGCTTCTACCGGACATCATATTAAATTTTGAAGTGCTCTCTCAACTACTGGGCAAACTGATGGATTCACTCAAGTGAAACAGGGCATAATCAAGCAATGGAATACACATAATTTTCACCAAAATACTACAATGCCAAAACTGATAGGTTGTATTACTACACCCATCGTATTCTATAGATCTGACACATACGAATTACTATTTGTTCCGTGCTTAACAAAATGTTTTACAAGGAGAAATCTGTACTTTAAATGAATAGGTCGAAATGATTTCGATCAGTTTTCTACCAGCAAATATCAGAAGTTATATGAACATGGACTATTGATACTGCCAGAAAGATGTCGGAAAATATTGGAATAAGAAGAAGAGTATAAAATTAATAAAATATTCATATTCTTTGAAAGAACTTTTTTCACCCAAAATAAAAGAAAGAAATTATTTTATGAAGAACATAGTTTTAAATTTTGCTATGCATTTTAATTGTATTTTACTTTCAAAATCGCTTTTTTAATAGTTTCGTTTATAGCTTTGCAAATATGCACTATGCT
Source organism: Trichonephila clavata (assembly GCA_019973975.1). Classification (NCBI taxonomy): domain Eukaryota; kingdom Metazoa; phylum Arthropoda; class Arachnida; order Araneae; family Nephilidae; genus Trichonephila; species Trichonephila clavata. Next base: position 29,126 of record BMAO01029554.1, on the reverse strand, counting down.
CCAAATAGCATATTAATACGAAAAGATATCCGATATGAACAAAAATGTTGAAACGCTTTTGTAGCATTTGTGTATGAGCAATATTAGCATACGCGAATATGTTTTTAATTGCATAAGAATATATGAAATTTATTTCCAATATGTGCACTTCAAATTTCCATCTAAAATTTGTGTTTCGTTGAATATAAACATTACATTTGAAAAATGAATCTGTTTTATATGAAAATATAGCCACATTCCACTTGAAATATGATGAGTATTTAAAGACTAACTGTACTTGAAAATTCTTGCATATGAATTTTATTATTTGTAGGATATTTTTTTCACAAAACTTTTTGGTCATGTTTGACTATTTTATCACATATATTTTACAATATATGTTTATAATTTAAGTAAAAAACATACCTTGGCGTATTTTTTAAAAAAACTTAACTTATAGTTTCTTCTTATTTTGCGTTTATACATGCATTTGCGTACGAGCCGTGATAAAAAAAATCGAGGAAAAGTTAAAATAAATGAATATCAGTATACATTTCATAATACGGAATTTTTTTTAACGAAATTGGAGGATGGCTCAGATATTTGAAAGCTTACTTATTTGTGCATAAAAAAATTCTATTTTCAATAAATATTTAGTTAAAAATACACTGCAATTAATTTTTAAATTCTATATCATATAAAGAAGGATCATATAAAAAGGGACCATGAAGCTTGTTTGAGGTTCTAATCTGTGTAAGCAATATATAAGTACAGTTATAAGAGTTAAAAATATATAGTTTCTGAGGAAGTATAATTTTTGAAGAACAATTGTCTAAAAAAGTGGACACTTTAATATTATTTGCTTTTTGAAATTTTAGATAAATGAATTGCGAAATATAACAATAAAATAAAACTAAAGGATTGAAAAGGGCCAGTAAGCGATGTTTCACATCATTCTCAGGCTTAAGAGATCCTACTTAAAACACCAATTTCCAGATGCACGCTATTAAATTAAAGTTTTTTCAGAAAGAAAAGAAGTGGTCATCAAATAAACTTGCACATCGTTTCCGTCGGCACTTCACTTTTAGCCTAAGCCGTTGAAATTAAGCTTATGTATGAAAGCTGAAAAACCTTACAATAATACTAATGGGAGAATTGTTTTAAAAAAAATTACAAACATACGTTGAAATCCAATTAATTATTCCATTAAATATTCAAAAAACAAAATTTTAGAATGGTTCTATAAATAGAGATAAATATACATACATCAAAAGATTCTGACAGCAATTTTTTAAGGAAAATAGCAAGTGGTATGTATTATCAAAACATAAAAAATTGATGCTTATATATCCATTGGTTCTTTAAAAAAAATAAAGTGTTTGACATATATTTATGCAAACATTCCCATTTTCACGAGTATTCTCTCATGAAAATAGTTTTGAGCAACAAGCTTCGCCTCAAACCTAAATTCTTCAATAATTGCAAATAATGCAAAAAGGGAAATATACTCCATAGCTGACTCAATTTTAACTGTTATAGGAGCAACATAGAATACGCATCCATAGGTCTGAACACACAAATGTCTTTGATTCTATTCATCATCGTATTAAATCGTTTATTTGAGCACGTGGTTGGTTTACCAAATTGCAACTTTTCAAAAGCAATATTGATATAATTTTCAAAACTTTGTTGCTTGCATAACTCTTATGCATCAATGCAAGTTATTCGTATAACAAATTTTCAAATATTCTGATCAGTCTTGATGTTGCAATATTTACAAATACTAGCGTAAATTAAAATAAAGATTCTTTTTAATTAAAATTATTCAATAAACTCAATTCATTCAAATTCTTTCATCTATGATATTAATGTGTATTACGTTTCGTGAAAGTGATACATTTGTAAATTGTGACATGTGCTGTAGAATTTGGCAATTTTAGGTAAGCCTTTGATTCTTATGTTAAGTTTCCTATGGCCTGCAAACACACACAATGCATAGAAACTTAATTTATTTTATGATATGTAGATGTTATAAAGGATAATTCTGATTTTGAAAACTTTGCAAGTAGTGCTAAAGATGTATTTAAATATAATTTAGACGAGACGAAAATCGTATTTTATTTACATCTGGTCATGGCTTGTAGAGAAAATAAAACGCAGCTGATTTCAAATGTAGGATAATTTGAAGCCATATTTTTTATGAAGAAGATGTAGCAACTAGAACTCTGGTAACTAGAAGTACTCCAATTCACTTCCACCGATGAAAACTAATTACTCTTCGATAAATCCTCTATGAAACAGCTAAAATACCTCTCCTGTAGAAAAGAATTTTAACTTCTAAAACAGTTACATTGCAAAATTTAGCGCAATGTTAAGGAATTTAACTTATATAAGTAGAAGAACTTAAAAAAATTACTGGTTTGTTATAAATTTTGGGGGAAAAAATTGAAAATTTTAATGCAATTATATAAATAAATATAAATTTCAAATGGAAACAGAAAAACCTACTACAATATTTAAGAGATTAAAAATAATGGAAATTATGATAATTGTTTTTAACATTTCAAAACATTATTCACTTACATTCTTTATTAAGTATCTAAACAGGAGGAAACTGAAAATCTACTTCGTGAAAATAATTTTTCACACTTATTGAGTTCACAGAGTATCAAGATATGCATATGTTGAATGTCTTGGAATTTCTAATATGTTACATCCTTATATTTTAATTCCAGGGAACAGATAGCTCTTATATTCAATGTATTTTTATATCAATCCAATGACTCAGTCCATTCTCTTAGGTATTTTGGTTTACTTTTTAGACATCACAGAAGACCTGCATACAGGACAAAGAACATTACATAACTCTGACTACAATCCAAAGTCTACATGTCTCGGATGACTTGCAGCGCCATCTATCAAATTAACATTTAATTTGCAACATTATCACTGGAATTTCAAATTGAATAATCAAATAACAGGATTTTAACATTTGGTCCTCTATCTTTCTTTCATCTATGATATTAATGTGTATTACGTTTCGTGAAAGTGATACATTTGTAAATTGTGACATGTGCTGTAGAATTTGGCAATTTTAGTAAGCCTTTGATTCTTATGTTAAGTTTCCTATGGCCTGCAAACACACACAATGCATAGAAACTTAATTTATTTCATGATATGTAGATGTTATAAAAGATATAATTCTGATTTTGAAAACATTGCAAGTAGTGCTTAAGATGTATTTAAATATAATTTAGACGAGACGAAAATCGTATTTTATTTACTTCTGGTCATGGCTTGTAGAGAAAATAAAACGCAGCTGATTTCAAATGTAGGATAATTTGAAGCCATATTTTTATGAAGATAACTAGAAGTACTTCAATTCACTCCCACCGATGAAAACTAATTACTCTTCGATAAATTCTCTATGAAATAGCTAAAATACCTTTTTTGTTAAAAGAATTTTAGCTTCTAAAACAAATGCATTGCAAACCTTAGCGCAATGTTAAGGAATTTAACTTATATAAGTAGAAGAACTTTAAAAACATACTGGTATGTGATAAATTTTGAAAAAAATTTTTTTTAATTTTAATGTAATTATATAAATAAATAGAATTTTCTCAAATGGAAACAGAAAACCTACTACAATATTCAAGAGATTAAAAATAATGGAAATTATGATAATTGTTTTTAACATTTCAAAACATTATTCACTTACATTCTTTATTAGTATCTAAACAGGAAAACTGAAAATCTATTTCCTGAAAATAATTTTTTACACTTATTGAGTTTACAGAGTATCAAGATATGCATATGTTGAATGTTTTGGAATTTCTAATATGGTTACATCCTTATATTTTAATTCCAGGGAACAAATAGCGCTTATATCCAATGTATTTTTATATCAATCCAATGACTCAGTCCATTTTCTTAGGTATTTTGGTTTACTTTTTAGACATCACAGAAGACCTGCATACAGGACAAAGAACATTACATAACTCTGACTACAATCCAAAGTCTACATGTCTCGGATGACTTGCAGCGCCATCTATCAAATTAACATTTAATTTGCAACATTATCACTGGAATTTCAAATTGAATAATCAAATAACAGGATTTTAACATTTGGTCAGTTCAGCTTTAATTTAATAATATTCCGCAAAAATATTCACTAAATTATATACTTTGAAGGAATTTAATGTTTTCTAAAAAGAGAAACAAAATTTCAATAAAAAACCTATTAAAAAACTTAATTTTTTTTAAAAAAGTACGAAGACAGAAACATTCATCAAACATTTACAGTTTAGTTTCCTGTAAAAATGTTATTTTCATATTTATTTAATCTATTTATGAGTTTCCTGGGAAATTCATGCTATTTAGCATACAAAAGTTTCACCATAAGCCGTATTGTATATATATACACTGGTGGCCAACGTAAATGCAACACCCTGAAGAAAGCACGCAAATAACATGAAATTTACAGCAAGCATTAGCGGAGGTGAGATATGCAACTGATTAGAATTTCAGCGCAGACACACATCACGCACGCCTGTGGCGCCACCTCAAAGCGCTATTTAAGGCTTGGAGATTTCGACGATTTCAAGTTCGACAAATGTGTTTTTCTTGTGGTTTTTTCAAAAAAAGGATCTGTTATGTCTCGTAGAAAACAGCGATCAGCTTTTGATCAAGTATCCGAGTTCGACAGAGGAAGGATAGTGGCCTACCCATATTGTCGATTATCTTTCAGGGAAATCGACAGTCGTTTTTGACCAAACCAAACAACTGTAATGAGAATATTTGATCGTTGGATGCAGGAGGGTACGACGGACCGACAAGGTCGATCGCATCCACCTCAGTGCACCACTTCACGTGAGGACAGGCAAATTGGGCGCATGGCAGTGACGGATCTCTCAGTCACATCATGAACCATAGCACAGCACGTTGAGTCTATAAGGCATCAATCAGTGTCTGCGCGTACCTTTCGACGCCGTTTACAGCAGAGTGGTCTGTCCACAAGACATCCATTGCTTGGTCTACCCTTGACGCAGAACCACAGACGTCTCCGCCACCAATGGTGCGATGAAAGAAGGATGTGGGCGGCAGAATGGAATGAAGTCGCCTTTACTGACGAGTCACGCATCTGTCTGCAACATCACGATGGTCGGATTCGAGTCTGGAGACACCGTGTAGAGAGGATGCTGAACAGCTGCGTTATTCACCGCCACACTTGTCCTGTACCGGGTATTATGGTATGGGACGGTATTGGACATCACTCTCGCACTCCTCTAGTACACATTTCCGGTACTTTAAACAGCCAGCGCTACATCTCCGAGGTGTAGGAGACAGTTGTCCTTCCTTACCTTCAGGGCTTGGCCACCTCCATATTTCAACAGTATAATGCGCGACCACACGTGGCACGCATTGTCCAAAGGTTCTTCGTCAATCACCAAATTGAATTGCTTCCCTAGCCGGCTCGCACTCCAGGATCTCTCACCGATAGAAAACATATGGTTCATGGTTGCTCAACGATTGACCCAGATTACACCCCTGGCTGCCACACCAGATCAACTTTGGCAACTGGTGGAAGCTGCTTGGTCTGCTGTACCCCAAGAACACATCCAAAGTCTCTTTGAATCAATGCCGAGGCGTGTGGCAGCGGTGATCTCCAACAATTGCGGCTACTCTGACTTCTGATTCTGGCAGGAACCACACTTCACAGAAGTCTATAAATTTAATCATTTGATACTTGGTCAACATGTTATCTACAAAATAAATTTTGTTGTGCTATCTCTTGTCTTTGTGTTGCATTTACGGTGGCCAGCAGTATATATATGTGTCCTATATAATGATTTAATAACACACGAAACACGCATATATAAGTTGCCCAATTTGCATTCTCTCGAAAATATGTAAATTTGTATTTTGAGAAATGCAAGTATCGTATTGTAATTAAATTTTGACTTCCGGAACAAATAACCAATTTACTTTCTGTGCTACAGAAAGGGACTTCATATTTTTCAAACAAATTCTGCTTCGAATGCAAACTAATATCCGAAAATATTTAATTTTTAGTTAGATTTATTTAGTGTTTGGTTGTTTCGTTTTGTTTTCATTTTGTTTATGGTTGATATGAGCATTAGAATATACACTCTGCTGTTGTGCTGGTTTTTTTAGAAATATTTCTTTTTCTTACTTTGAACTTTTTCTCTGCTCGTATCTTCAGCTGCATGACTTTTATGACTAAAAGTTATTCAACGAAAAAATAAACCAAAATCCCCAGATAAACCACATTGATTGATTGAATAATAACGCCACACTGTTCAGCTACACGAGGGCTTTTGGCGACGAACTTCGTGATTTTGAACCATGGTCAAGTGACGAGGACGACACCTGAGCTGGCAAACCCTATCTCCTAACTACCACACCAACGGGAGGACGTTTGATCTCTCGACAAATTTAACGTGCATCGCTAACCTGCACGGTTGGTCTTCTGTAGTATTGGACTCGAACGCATGACACGCCAGCCATGATCCGATACCTTGATCATTTAGCTACCGTGGCCACTATATAAACCGTAACTGCAAATGATGCGACAGATCAATTTTCTTAATAATGACTTAGAATTCTAAAACCGTTGAACTATGCAATCAAACAGAAAAAAACCTACATAATTATTTTAAGCTGAAAGTTAGGACACTACAAATTTATGTGTACTGTGTTACTTATAAAGACAATCTACAATTCACTCATTTCAGTTTTCAATATTTTATAAGCATGAACGATATTAAATTCATAACTTGTAAGATATGTATGCATTTTTCTGATATATCTAAGTTTGTATCAGATTAACTGTATGAACTGGAAAAAAAATAGACAATATTTTGATATCACATATTTTTAAAAAATAAAACAGGAAAATTTTAGAATTATGTAAACTTGAAAATTACATTCCTTAAAGGTACGTAATTAAAAAATTATTTTAGTAAATATAAAATTCAAAACGTATATCCAGTGGAAAGATTCAGCCATCGGCAATATGAGTAGAGAGGCTCATACTTGCAGACGACTTAATCGTGGTGTATGTGTCGCAGTTTACCTATTATATGAAAGCTTAAGAAGTTGAAAGAAATGCTGGTAAGATAATTAGTTTTTGGAAATACAAAAATTTTAGAAGTTCTGGTATTATTTAAATTGGAAATATGTATTCGAAAGAATAAACTTTCTGACACAAAGGATGGAATTTATTGGAATATAAGACATTTGATCAAATGCCAGAGTATTCAAAGTGAAAGACGTGCATTCTCTGAAACAGGGTGGGATGGACTTATCCAGGATACGGGCTACTTCTGATGCTTTTAAGACCAGTCAGTAGAGTAAAAATCATGAAATGGATCGATTTTGAGTTTTTAATATTTCTGAAATCAGTATTTCATTACCTTTCTAGGGATATAACATATACGCCATATTTTCAATTAGAAGTATTTAAAAATGACTTTTAAAATATCATCAACTGGCGGGCCATGGACACTTTTAACAGATATTTGCCTTTTAAATATCCTGAAACAATTGTAAAGCCTTCTTTTTGTTTATTCAAACGCAATTAACTTTAGATAACAGTATAACTGTACCATTAACTGTAACGGTTTTGAGGCGGGATTTCTAGTTACAGCATGTTTTCAAGTGTTTTAAAATAGAATTAATAAATAATTACAGGTCACTCAATTTGACAAGGTAAGATTTTTTATAAAAATTACTGTTTTCTAAAAATTATATTTTTAAAATTGTGTTTGAAAAAATAATTTTTTTCTAAATTTACTGTATGTGAATACATACACTGCAAGTTTACATTAAATATTTCTTATGCATATTTGAGCATACTGAAGTGATATTTTGAAAATATTACAAAAAAAAACATTTAGCTGAGAGTGCATGTGTTAAAAAGTGACAACTTTGAATAAATCCAGTGATGATAAATAAAAGTTTGTTTTTGAAAAAACTAAATTTTTTTGAAAAATATGACTTTAGTATGAATATAAATAATATAAACGTTTCTTTATTGTTCAGACAAGTTTTAAAACTAAAATATTCAAAAGTTTCTGAATGAATTGTACATTCAAGTTAGGGATTGCAATATCGGACCAAAAGCGCAATACCGGTATTCGATATTTCTGGAACATAATACCGGTTTTAATACCGGTATTAGAAATTTTAGAAAAAGAAAAAAAAACGTAGGTGCTTTTTTCTTAGTTTTACTTGCCAGATTTGTTAGATAGTGAGAATATCACGAGAAATAATTTTTAACTTATAAACTATAACAGTATATAAAGAATCACAAAAAAAATAAAAAAAATAATGGAATATCTTAATTATTTAAATCACAAAAAGTAGAAATTTAGTCTGTGATACTATTACAAATTTTATTGATATGTTCTTAATGTTATAAGGTAATATAGCACCCTAAAAATCATCAAACAATCGAAATTTTTATAGGCGTATTTGATACCTCCGAAACTTTATAAACATGCCTGCAAAATTTCAAAGCTTTACCTGCATTTTTATCAAGTTATGAAGCAATATTTGATGCTGTACAGCAATACCACATCCACATTTCAGATTATCTGCTAGAAAAGAGCCTAATAAAAATTAATTAATCATTTTTCCACGGTGCGTAAATGAGACTGAAATTATATAAGCAGTAACAAGTCATTTCAAGAAAAAAATTGGGCAATTTATGCAAAAATTCTAGTTGGTGCATTATTTATTGAAGAGCTAATGGATTTGGTCAAGATTTAAAAGTTGTGCGTACTTTTTATAACATTATTATGAGTGAAATTAAAACTTCAAAACGGATTCCTCCAAAGCAAAAATATTAAATCTCATTTTAAGAACTCAGATAATTAAAAATCTAATTCGCAAGTATAAAAAAACTCTCCCATTTTTATATATTTGTTTTTGGTGATATATATGTATCCCATGTGTGTGGAATTCAACACTTTTATTATTAAAATATTTTAAGATATTTATTTAAACAAATGCACATATGCAGTTCTTAGATTTCGATATATTTTACCTATAAATTGTTGTTTGATTTTTCTTTCATTCGTGTACAATATTTAACATGCGACGGCTTTTATAATCATGAAAATAAAAAATAAAGGCATAAACATCTTTTGTACATGTCTTGTATTAGCTCTGAGCATGGAATTAGCTCTGAAGTTTGTGTATTTTTTTAATAATTATTAAGATAAAGTTTTATGAAATATTGATCATTCATTCGTTTTCTTCTATATATTCATTATGCCAGTATACTGTTTAATTGTTCTACATTTTTCAATTTTTATGGTAAGCAGTTTTAAAGAAGTCAATTAACATTTCATAAAAGCTTCACACTATTCAATGAATATTATACCATGCTATTCATGGAAGGAAAACTTCAAAAACTCATTTTTCTCCATGTTGAATTTTTGTACATATGCTGCTATTCAAAACCCTAAGGCTTTTTTGATAATTAAAATATAGCTTGAAATTCTTTATACATCTTCTGAAATGTATGTTTTGTAAAACTGTGCATGTGAAATTAGCTCTAACGTGTTTAGTACTTTTTCTAAAAACTTTCACAATCAAAATTAATATTTTTTTGAGAATTTTTGGGAGTTTAACTATTAAAAAATTAACAAAGCATTAAAGAGCAGCAGCAGAATAAATCCCATGCACAATTTCATGTAGTATAGTATAAAGAACTTGGAAAAAAATATTTGAAAGAAAAGAAACATATTTAAAAAAGCCTTAAAAGTCTTAAAAATGTTTTAAAAAGTTCAAAAAATTTAAATTTTACAACATTTTTTGAACGAAATTTTTGTATTAAATTGTTATTAAATATTAACCTTTATAAAATACAATAAAAACCAAATTTTAGGTATTAAAAATAAAAAAATTGTGATGATGGTACCATATCGCCTTAAAAGTTAAATGTTTAAAATGTGCTCTTTAAAAACATAATGCATCAATTGCACTGCCATTAAGCCCGGAACATAATTTTGTGCAAAAATTACCAGCTGTCGAAAACGCTCTTTCGGCACCTTCGCTAGTTGGTGGTACTGTTAGCAATGCGCGATATACTTTTTCCAAGTATTTACCTCAAAATCCCTCATCTTCAAATAAATCGATTTCTCGTCGGATGATTTTGGATATAGCTGATTTCTGTACTGTATTTTGGTTTGTCGAAATTTTTTTAGCTGTCGCTAATTGTAATTTTTTTTCAAGAGACAATTCCTTTTCACGGTTGCATTAGTATCATCATCATCTTCGATAATTTTACCAAATTCTTCTGAATGTGGATTGGCTTGTGGGTAAAGATTTTAAGAAAATTTACAATAAACTTGATCAAATTTGATCTGATTAGTCTCTTTCCTTCTTAACTGTAGAACATTTTTTACATTTTGTGCCATCATATTCTTTTCATCATATAAATAATGAAACCAAACCAAAGTATTATCAATTGATTTTTTTTATGTTCTTTAAAGTTATTCATATTCATTATTATGGGTTATTATTTATGTGTATATAAAAATATATTGATTCTGAACCCTAAAGTATGATACAATTTAACAACAAACTAACCAGTTTAGAAAATATCGAAATATTATGCATTTTTCACAACCTTGGTTTCTCAGGTACGAATATCAGACTATGAATCCTATGCAAGTGTAGTATTGCTCTGAGCTGTAATAGGACAGTTTTGGCCTTGGATGTGATTCTGATATTTCATAACTTCTCTTGATTGTAAGATGCATCTTTGTATTCACAGTCTGAATAATTTCACCCATTAGGGAGCCATTTTAGTAACAGGTGTTGATGAATGAAGGAAGGCAGTTGAGCTTAGATATGTTTTATTCCTCTTTCAACGAGAACTTGGTAAGGAGTAGTGTATTTAGTTCTTTTTGTGGGAGAAACTATTTATATAAAAAAAACTATTCGGGATTAAGAACTATTAATCTGAACTTAAAAATATAGACAAAGTTTATATTTTTAAGTTCAGATTAAAGTTTTTTATCCCGTTGTATCTGGCAATGGAAAAAATCAGATGATGGATTTAATGAGTTGCCTTAGAACTGTAGAGCCAGGTAGGAAAAGTAAAAATAAGAACAACGGAATAAGCGGAATTAAGACCTTCTGAAATGGACGTAAAACTATTTCATTTATAATATATTTTAAGGTGATATGGTACCATCTGCACATTTTTTTTTATTTGTAATATTTGATGTTTGGTTTTAATTGTATTTCATAAAGGTTAATATTTAATAATAATTAAATACAAATTTTTTTAAATTTGTTGCAAAATGTTTTTGTTTAATTCGAATTTAATGTTGTTGCAAAATTAAAATTTTTTTAGCTTTTTTAAGCATTTTTTAAATCCCTAAGGCTTTTTTTAAATATGTCTCTTTTCTTTCAAAAATTTTTTCCCAAGTACCTTATAATATACTACATAAAACTGTGCATGGGTTTTTTTCTGCTGCTGCTCTTTAACTTTTTATTATTTTTTTTATAGTTAAACTTCCAAAAATTTCCAAAAAAAACATTAATTTTGATTTTGAAATTTTTTAGAAAAAGTACTAAACATGTTAGAGTTAATTCCATGAACTGTTTTACAAAACATACATTTCAGAACATGGATAAAAAACTTCAAACCCATACTTCAATTATCAAAAAGTCCTTAGGGTTTTGAATAACAGTATATGTACAAAAATTCAACATGGAGAAATATGAGTTCGAAGTTTTCATTCAATGAATAGAATGATATAATATTCATCGAATAGTCTGAAACTTTTATGAAATGTTAATTAGCTTATTTAAAACTACTTACCATAAAAAAGTGCACAAATGTAGAACAATTAAACAGTATACTGCCATAATAAATATATAGAAAAAAAAACGAATGAAAGAGCAATATTTCATAAAGCTTTATCTTAATAATTATAAAAAAAAAAAATACACAAACTTCAGAGCTAATTCCATGCTCAGAGCTAATGCACAACATGTACAAAAAATGTTTATGCCTTTATTTTTTTCCATGATTTTAAAAGCCTTCGCATGTTAAATATTGTACACGATTAAAAGCAAAATCAAATAAAAATTTATGGGTAAAATATATCAAAATCTAAGAACTGTATATGTGCATTTGTTAAAATAAATATCTTAAAATATTTTAGTAATAGAAGTGTTGAATCTCGCATACATGGGATATGTATATATCGCCAAAATCAAATATATAAAAATGGAAGAGTTTTTCTATTCTTGCGAATTAGATTTTTAATTATCTGAGTTATCAAAATGAGATTTAGTACTTGTGCTTTGGGATAATCCGTTTTGAAGTTTTAATTTCATTCATAATAATGTCATAAAAAGCACGCACAACTTTTAAATCTTGACCAAATCCATTTGATCTTCCAGTAAATAATTCACAAACTAGAATTTTTGTATGAATTGCACAATTCTTTCCTAAAATGATTTATTACTGAATATATAATGTCAAACTCATTGATGCGTATTAGAAAAATAATTAATTCATTTTTTATCTGGCTCTTTTCTAGCAGATAATCTGAAATGTAGGCATGGTAGTTGCTGTTTAGCAACAAACATTGCTCCATTACTTAATGAAAAATGCAGGTAATGCTTTGAAAATTTGCAGGCGTATTTATAAAGATTCGGGGTATCAAATAAGCCAATAAAAAATTTTCGACAATTTAATGATTTTTAGGTTACCATATCGCCTTAATCATGGTGCATTAATTAGCACTATAAGATAAACACAAAGACGTATAATATTTTGCTATGTTGGTGATCTCTGACCATATAAGAAGCAATTTTGAAAAATTCTAGTAAATACGTTAATACCGGTATTTCGAAACTTTACAAATGGCTCAAAATACCGGTATTCGGTATACCGGTATTGCAATCCCTAATTCAGATGTGCAATATCATTTGTCATTGCAAGAAGCTAGTTAAGTACATAAATATCATGTTTAAAAACATAAAAACAGTTTTATTTTGGATGTTTAAGAAATCATTTGACCAGTTTAGAGAAACATTTGAAACTTAAAAGTTTTAGAAACTGATGTTTGCATGTGAACACACAAAACACTGATGAAAACTTTCGAAAGGATGTAAAATCATGTTTTCTCAGATGCACGCCAAAACCATATAGATAAATTTTTTCACATATTTATAATGATATATGCTCTACTTCGATATTTGTAATACATATGTACATAAATTCTTCAAGTTCTTCAAAAATGTAGACAGATTTTGCTATATTAGATGTAAATTTTACAAAATATCTCATTAAACGGAAACTGAAAAATGCAATGTATGTATTTTCTGACAATTGTAAAACTTTTTTGTATCCTATTTTATTTAAAATATATTGACTTGATGCTAATGTAGAATAAAATGTGTCAAATACATGTTATAATTCATAATTTTTGTGATGAAGTGCCATTTCATATTAAAAATGCATTTTTTTCGAAATGATGTATTTCAAAGTATTGAGCCATTTTTTCTCAGAATTGACAGAAAGGATCCTCATACAAATTTCAGTAATCATAACTGATATGTAACTATATATACTGAAGTGAGATTTTAATAATATTCTCAAAATATTTTCGTAGGTGTTACTTGACGTGAAAAAAAAATGACAATTTTCAAAAAATTCACAGTGATACTTTTACGTTGCATGGTTTTAAAGAAACTTATTAATATATTTGAAATATCTCACTTCAGTAAAAATATTAAAGTATAATTAATATTCAGACAACATCTGTGAAGTCTTGATATTTAACAGTTTCTGAGAAAAAAGGTACATAGGTACATGTGATGATATGCTGATATGTGATGATTTTTGTCGTTGCTTGTGATATTTTTATGCTGCATGATTTTGTAAAATCTAAGCAGTATATTTGAAATAGCTCACTTCAGTATAAATATTTAAGTCTAATTAATATTCAGAAAGAATCTGAAGTCTTAATATATAACAGTTTCTGAGAAAAAGATACATAGGTTTATGTGATGATATGCTGATATGTGATGATTTTTGTCGTTGCGCCTGTATAGCTTGTTATACACATAAAATTACATAAATTTCAAGTTAAAAAAAGATTTAAAAAAAAACAGTTTTATTTTGGCTGTTTAAGAAATCATTTTATCGGTTTATCAGTTATTGAGATCTAAAAATATTGTTTGCGTGTTGTATATGCAAAACATTAATGAAAACTTTCAAGAAATGTCGTATATTCACGTATTTCAAAATCTTTACTTTCACATTTTGATACATTATTACAAGGCATTCATGATGTACTATTCTCTACTTTGATGTTTGTCATTCATCACAGATAAAAAATCAAAAATCGATACAGATTTTGAGAAAATTAATGTAAATATTACAAAACTTCTCGTTAAACGAAAACTGAAAAATGTTATGTATGTATTTTCTGGGCAATATAAATAAAATAGGAAACAAAAAAGTTTTGAAATATATATAGGATTAGCTAATGTGTAATAAAATGGGAGAAATACATATTGTAATTCATAACTTTTGTGATGAAGTGACATTTCATATTAAAAATGCATTTTTTCTCAAAATCATGAATTTCAAACTGCGTGTTACTTTTTTCTCAGAACCTATTCAATGGAAGCACTTGCAATCTTCACTGAATATTACTGATATGTAACTATATATACTGAAGTAAGCTTTTATTCCCAAAATATTTTTGTAAAAGTCATTTATCGTGGGGCAAAAATGACAATTTTCAAAAAATTCATTTTGATACTTTTACGTTGCATGTTTTTGAAAAAAACTATACAATATGTTTAAAAAAGCTCACTTCAGTGTAAATAAAAAAGTCTAATTCATATACAGACAAAATGTAAAGTTTTTATATTAAACAGTTTCTGAGAAAAAGGTACATAAAATAGATCAATTTAACTTTAGCGGTATAGGGGGTACCGACTACCTTGAAGGAGTTGAGGCTACACCTACCCCTCCCTCCCAAGGGGGGATAGGTGTAGCCATTTTGTATTAAATTTGTATCTTGTCTTTTCTTCACGCTTGTTTTTGACTTTGTAATCCACTTTTAAAATATAACAGATTACTACTACTTTTATTACAGAAGCACAAGCAAAACAGAAGTGTCAAGTTCAATGCAAACATGAGTGACTAATAAACGACGGAGGATAGATGTAATCAATGCATGGAGCAAAGAACATACTTAAACCAATGAATCTTAAACTGGTGTATGTACTTAATTTGTTCACTGCCGAATTCCGCGCCATTGTGGGACAAGACATCAACACAAGAATCCAGTCTAGTTGATGCGCAGGGTTGCGGATGATATTCCAATAGCTAATCCCCTACTATCATGGAAAGAACATGCCATCAAACTTTATTTTCCCCTTCAGTTGGCGTGTGGGAAAATTCATTTCTACGGCTGGAATCATAGAGGCGCTTTTTCCCCCTACGAAGGCGATGAACGTGATAAACGTCACTGTGCGCTTACAAAGGCATGTCAAACTTATACGGTATTACGGGCCACGCGTGATTTATTTTATTATAAGTTGAGGGCCGCATGTTTTCAATCTTTAAAAAATCAATAAAATATGATTTTTATAATGTATTATGCATTTATTAGACTCAATATATTGTATATTATACATACGTAGTCGTTTTATATTCATGTTATTTTTTAAACTTGAAATATAAATATTTTACATATTTATTAAAAATATATAGCTAGAAATTCAATATAACATTACTTTTTAGAACATATTTGACATGGTTTTCTTCACAAAGTAGGTCAAGATATGATCAAAAGTATTAAACTGATGCAATTTTTAAAATTGACGATAAATGTTGATTGGCCTTTCTGAATTTTAGCTATTTTTTATTAAATAAAATAACTGTTTGCATAAATAAGTGCTTCCAAGCATAACCATTATATGCAAAACAAGCTATCAAGTTTGGAAAACCGATTATATAATTATAGGCCCTTAGAAATATATGCATAAAAATCTAGAATTCCAACTTCCATAGATCTTTGCTTGAATAAAGAATCAGACTAGATTTCAATCGATCTCATATATAAGATTTCATCAACAATTTTGATATCAATAGATATATGTCAGTTAAAAGTACGAAATTGTAACTGAAAGCTTTTAAAATCAGAAAATCTTCGATCTATAATACCGTTTCTAACAATTTAATTTAGTGAGCATATTCAGAAAATTTTAATTTATGGGTTTAATCAATAGATATTGGCAGCTTTCGAAGTGATACAAGTTTTCTTTTCCCATTTATTTCCCCAAAGTAATAAGTTTTAGTTAGAGTAAATCAAGATTAATGACATTTAACAAGAGTAAGTATCACATATATATAGAGTTGCAACAACAGGAGTTTCACCTTAAAGTTTAACATTAAGTTGATCAAGATGACTTGTAATATCAACTGAGAAAGCACGGATCCTTTATCCATACTCCATCTTTTAATTCAGTACATTCATAATTTTTGTTTCACAGAAGTTTTAAATTTCGTCCAGTAATTTGAAAAATCTTTTGAGCAATTTAAGACTTGGAAACTATTGAGCTTCCTTACAATATAGAAGAATGTTGTACTCTCTTTATCTTTTAGAAATGAAAAAAATTGACGATGATTAAGTCTACGTTCTCGAATAAAATTTACAATTTTGGCGACTATTTTTAAAACATGTCCCATATTTAACACTTTAGAGCGCAGTACCTGCTGGTGAATAATACAATGAAACACTGTTCAAAATTATCATTTACATGCTGTTTGTATGTCTCCTTTAGTAATACCGGTCATGGTAGGTGCACCATCATACAAGACAAGCTAACTTTTCCAATGTTAACTTATACTTTTCAAAACATCTGTAAGTACATTCAAAATATCAACCCCAATTGTTATTTGAATATAAATGATTTCCAAAAGTTCTTCTTTTACGTTTTTTTAATTAGCCTCACATTCGTGAATAAAAAGGACTAGCTGAGTAAAATTTAGAATATCTGTACTTTCATCAATATTGCAAAAACTTTGGCTTCAAATGTTGATGTTCTTGAATTATGCTTATTTCTCAAATTCTCGGTTGTTTTATCAAATTTGTTAGCTACAATATTTTCACTTAAACTTACACTTTTAATTTGATATGCTTGTGTTGTGCATAATACTTCCGTTGTTTTAAACAAACATTTACTTATTAATTCCCTATCAGTAAGTGATTTCAATCTGCTTACGGGATTAAATGTGATAATATATTTTTACAAGAGCTGTGTAATCTGCAACAAATTTAATGAGTGCACTTTATTGTTTTTGAAGAATTGATTTCAACTCGGACTTCTCTTTAAGAAATTTTGCAAGGTATTGGTCACAGTTTTCTTCATGATTTGTCTCATTATGACTTTTAAAATTATATTCCTCAGCAACTAAAATAGAATTTTTAGATATCAAGCGCATTTTATATTCTTGTTTTGGTTACAGAAATTATCGCATTTCCGATTTTCTAGAAAATAACCATATTCCTCTTAAATTGATTTTTCCTTACTCATTTTTCAAATTTTATAACATTTTTTATTACATAACTTTTTAGCTTAATATGATTAAAAATCAAAATCTTCTTTCCCTCGCAAACAATTAAGTATACATTGATCTATCCTTATCATCTTGAATATATATATATATATATATATATATATATATATTTACTTTAAAAAAGCAATTCTGTGACTGTCTTTTGCTGATTGGACACTCCAAACAGAGAAAGAGGAAAAGAAATAAAAGTCACACACTGAAGAATCGGTATACCCTCTCTCCGTAGTTAACAATATGCGTAACGCATTTTTGAATTTAATAAAAATTAATTTATTTTAGTAAAATCAAATGAAAACGTTTAATAAAATATAAAATTATGTTTGATCTAATTGCCATTTCTATTATCAAAAAAGATTTCTTTTAAAACAAGAACAGGTAACAGTCAAACATTTTGTAGATTTATATATTTAAAAGGTTCAATTCAAATAAAAATCAAAACAAAAAAAACTTTAAGAACCTGATATTTGAAAAAATTTTAAAGAGTGGGGGGGGCGCAACTTACGTACTGGAGGAACACAAGGGGATCGTATGTTTGATACCCCCTTGTAGATGTTTTAAAGAAATATGTTACCATTGGAAAATTTGGTTTGTCTTGTATGACGGTGTGAGCCTACCATGACCGATATTACTAAAGGAGTTGTTGCAAGGCTAAATGAAACATGCAAACAGCATGGTAATAATAATTTTGAACAGTTTCATCGTATTATTTAACAGCAGGTGCTGTGCTCCACGCCCCCACTTAGAAGAATATATCTTAAAATAATATTTAAGGAAGATCAACATGTGTGTGTGTGTGTGTGTGTGTGTGTGTGTGTGTGTGTGTGTGTGTGTGTGTTATAGGTACTTTATGTAAAGGCAATTAAAAATGTATAGCATTTATTATTAAAAAATTAATAATATTAATTTTTACCCATGCACATTATATTTAGTGACTGAGATACGTGCTTGCTATTTTTTTTTACCCAAACTTTCTAGGTCTTTTGAGATTAACTGCAACTGCATTACGTATTCTGAGTTTAATTTGACACTGTGCATTTGCTTTTGTAGCCCCTCACGTTATGTGTGAGAAAAATTCGGCTTCTTGTTGCTGAAAAAATACTCAATTTTGCTCTAGGTGTATTTCAAAAGAAAGGCAATCCTCAGCTTTACAGATCTGAGTGAGATTTCTTTTTCCATCCTGAAATTTGTAAAAAATAGTTACAGAAACACAGATTCAGTGATGTACACTTGGCAGCATCTACCTACTCCTCTAACATTAACAGAAACTGGATGACAGTAAAAAAGTTCAATCCTTCTCATTAAAATTAATAAATCTCATAAAAAAAAGCATGTTAATACATTTGTCTTTTATTATTAAATACACTTCTGCTTCTTCTGCACAATTTCAGTTTACTCTTTTCATTTACAGTTTAATTAAAACTAATTTCATATTTACTAGAAATATCAGCTTATTAGCGATAAATAAGTATAATTTAAAATTTGGTATTTATTTTGGTTTGTAGCTCATAGGTATAGGATTTAAGAATAGTCCAGTAGCTCAGAAACTGCATAAGTTTGGTGAACACTTCTGTAGGAGATAAAAAGTAGTATTTCGCGTCTGTTAACTTTTCTTAGAATAACAATCATAAATTTTATATATTTGCATCTTTCGTTCTTATTTAATTGCATGTATTGTGAATTTTAAACGTCTGTTGATTAAATTCTTTATAATTCAAGCATCCTTTTTTAAATACATTTGAAGGAATTGCACTTATTTCTCATACATCTGAGTTTTAAAAAGAGAAGATAAATAGAAAGAATTGAGAATAAATTGTAAGTAGAATGCGATAAAACGCTTAGAAAAATTGAGATAAAGTGCAAAACTCAAAAATTTATTTATCAAATAGCATTTATTATAATGTAGATTACCCAAAAAGTATGACTACTCTTTCAAAAATGAATCAAAAATAAAAAAAAAACAAAGATCTTTTTTCTCTCATTTTCTCATTACGATTTTTTATGTTCCATCTAGAAAAGATTAAAGTTTGTTTAAAGATATGCAAACTAGATGGTGCGATATACACGTTTTACAATATTCTCTTTTCAAAATGTGTTCAAAACAAAAACAAACACAAGTTTTAACACGATTAACCAAATTTAAACCTGCAGCTAAAATGGGACACCACTAGACTAAAGTTTGGAAGTGAAAAAAAGTTCCCCAATAAATGGAGGGAAAGAGGAAGTTGAATGCCGTGGACAACGAGATTTCTAGACATCCCTTTTGGATTTATTCTTGCAGGGATATATGAACAAAATTATAAATCAATCTTCAACTAGTGACGCTGAATAACTGGAATTCAAATTAGAGTGTCCGTTAAGTTTGTTGATCCTGCAATGCTTCATAAAATGTGGCTACAAATTTCGTAGTGACTCAATGTGTTGTGTGCAAATAATAGTGCGAACATTGAAATCATCCAATAAAACATTATATAAACAACTTGATAAATTCTCTATGAAACAACAAAAAACAATAGGAGAATTTATTTATTTATTTATATTTTTGTAATTAATATTTGAAAGTGTAGTCATACTTTTCGGACATTGGCTCTTTTTTTTTTTATAAAATTATAGATAAACTTATATTCCTTAGTTAAAATAATCAAGTCACGTGTTATATGAGTGAGAAGACTCATTATTGCCCAATAAACTTTATAATTACCTTAAGAGTAACAATAAGTATTGGTACCCCCTATACCGACAATGTTATATAAATTGAGCTTCTTTATGTACCTCTTTTTCTCAGAAACTGTTAAATATTTTGTATTTATACAGAAGTGAGATTTGCCAAATATATTGCTTAGTTTTTTCAAAAACATGCAACGTAAAAGTATCGCTATTAATTTTTTTTTTTAAAAAATTCCCACTTTTTTTTTATTTTTATTTTTTTTTTTTTTTACGATAACTGACCTCTGGCAAAACATTTTGGGAAAATTTTAAAAAGCTCAGTTCAGTTTTTGTAGCTATATGTCAGTTACGTTCAGTAAATTTACATCTGCATTAATACAATAGATTCTGAGAAAAAGGTACACGCAGATTTAAGAATATCATTTTGAAAAAATTTGCATTTTTAATGTAAAATTCACTTTATGATAAAAATAATGAGTAACAACATGTAATTATCCAATTTTATTAAACATTAGTATTTACTCAATGTATTTTAACTAAAATAGGAAACAAAAATGTCTTAAATTGCCAGAAAATACATGCATAGCATTTTTCAGTTTTTGCTTAACGAGATATTCTGTAAAATTTGCATGATTTTCCTTAAATTCTATATCAACCTTGAAAGAATTTTCAGTTTTGATGCATTACTTCCATTAAAGTTGTCCATAAGGCATCAGGAATGCCTTGTAATAATGCATCAATGTGTAAAAGTAATGATTTGGGAATATGTGATTATACAACATTTCAAATGTTTTCATTATGAATTTGAATGTTAACATACTAACAACTTCCTAAAGTATCGGGATTCAGGTTTTTCTATATGTTAAACAAGTGATTTCTAAAACAGCCACAAGAAGACTGTTTTTTTTTTAAATCTGAAATGTATTAATTTTTTATGTATGTAACACGCTTCTCGCGTGCAACGACAATGACAAAATGTCTTTCGTAACTTTTTCTCAGAAATTATTAATAAAAAGACTCAAGATTTTGCCTGTATGGTAAATAAACTTTTTTTATACTTAAGTGAAATTTTAAAAATTAATGTATTGTTTAGTTTCTTTTTTTAAAAAAAAGATAAGTTTTGTATAACATAATTATTAATTTAATAAAAAATTATTTTTTGTTACGAAATTTGTTTTCTAGATAAATCCTTTAGAAAGATTTCAAAAATTTCACTTCAGTATACACAAGTATATATCCATGGATGCAGTAGGTTTAGCTACAAACAATTTTAAAAATACATTTTTTAGGAAACAGTATTTTTTATTAAAAATCTTACCTAGTCAAAGTTAGTATTCTGTACAATTTATTAATTCTTGTTATGGTATTCCACAAATGCTATGTTTTACTATCCACTAGTTTATAATTGAAGTTAAACTACTCCAACCATTTGACTACAAAAATTCCGCTCCAAAACTTAACAGTTAAATTTTGCATTTATACTGTTATCTAAAGTTACTTGAGTATGAATAAATAAAAAGGCTTTGCAATTGTTTCAGGATATTTAAAATACAAATATATGCCAAAAATGGGCATGACATGTCAGCTGGTGCTTTTTTAAAAGTCATTTTGACTTACTTCTAATTCAAAAAATGGCATATACGTTATACCCCTAGAAAAGTCGTTGGAGATTTCAGAAATATCAAAAACTCGAAATCGACAATCTGAAGATTTTTCGTCAAACTGTTCCTAATGTCTCACAACTCTAATATATATATACAATCATAAGAGTTGACAGGTAATAGGTGTCAAGCAATTACTTTTTGCGAGAACAATTCAAAAACCCAAAAATTCTGAGACAAATAATGGAAAGAATTCGAAATATTATACTCAAATCCATCTCTTAAAATATTCAATTTTAAATATTTGCGTTTTCTAAAACCTATCCAAAATATAGAAAACTTTGTTAACGGATTATCTTTTTCCATTCAAGGATTTTAAAAGTTGAATAATGGACTACCATGTGGTTTCAAAAAGTAAGGTAGCAAGCCCATTCTTGGTAAGCGTTTATTCTGGAAATTAAAAAAATGTAAGTAATGTAGGAATTCACAGGTACATGGTACTTCTGCACATAGTCACCATACTTTTGGAGGCATTTATTCCATCTGTACACCAAACCATTTACAACAGCATCGTAAAATCAACTTCAAGCTTGTGTAACCTTGTCAAGACTGTTGTTCGCAACCTCAGCATCGGTTCTGAAATGCTGACCTCATAAGTGTTTCTTTAAGCAAGCGAGGACATAGGAAATCCTTGGTGTGAGCTCGAAACTGTAAGGAAGGTGGTCCAATACCTACCACATAAAAAACTCTTTCTTCACTCGCACATTTGTTTTGCCTTTGTTAAAACAATGTAAAACAACCACAGGGAATATGCCGGATGGTGCTCCTTCATACATCGCCTCTTATGTGAAACAAGAGCTTCCCTGCCATTTCGGTGACGACAGAATCATCAAACAATATTTTCCTACATTTTGACCACCTAGACCCCACGACTTGAATCCTTGCAACTTCTGACTGGGAGGATATCTCTTGGCCGTAGTTTACCAAGATTCTATCCTATCCATTTCTATCCGACCTTAAGAGCAGTCAGTAGGGTAAACACCTTCGGGAAATCGATTTTGATGTTTTTGATATTTCTAAAATCCACAAATCAGGACCTTTCCAATGATGTAACATACTTGCTATTTTTTTAATTAAAAGTATGTTAAAATGATTTTTAAAAAATAATCAGCTGATGAGCCACGCCCCCTTTGACAGATATAAATGTAAACATTGACCTTTTAAATCTGGGAAGCTTTTCCAAAGCCACTCTCTGTTTTATTTATTCATACGCAATTAACTGTAGATTGACTGCAAGCGTAACTGTTAGGGTTGTTTACCTATTTTGGAGAAAATACACGTTTCTCTTCTTAGCGTTTTGAATATTTCGATATTTAAAATTTCTGAATATCAAAAATTTCGAAATTTTGAAATTTTAGTTAATTTATTTGCCCAGATATACAAAAGTGTTCAAAAAACGTAAAGGTACGTTTTATAAAGGTAAGAATACTTTCAACCATACTAACATTACTTCAAATACTAACAACAGTAATGTCAATCCTCAAGCTGGACATATACATGACTCAAAGGAAACATATGCAAAAGACAAGAAAATTCCAAATTTAAATGGTAGTTTTTCTTCTTATGATGAAAATTGTAGGTATTATTAATGCCATTATGAATTTGAATATTCTGGCATTGTTTTCAAGAATGATGTTCATTGTAGAAAGTGTAACAGTGGCTTAGACATGCAAGTTTTAAAAGGAAAGTCTGGACTGGCTATTACATTTGTCCTGAAATGTTGTGCTTGTCCATATCATGTAGAATTCTCTTTTTAAATATTCATGAAATAACGCAAATTGCTAATATAAATACCAGATTTGTATATGCTACGTGTTCCATTGGAATAGGTGCAGAAGCTGGTAGATTTTTTGCAGCATAATGAATCTTCGGCAACTACCTACAAGGTTTTCTCCTTACGGTAAGCGAATCTCAAATGCTGTAAAACTTGTTTACGAGGACTCCATTCAAAACGCTGAGAGGGAAGCTATTTGTGAAAATGAAGGTAATGATAATATTGTGGTAGCGGGCACAAGCACGGTTACACATCATCAAATGGTGCAGTTATTGTGACCAGCATTGATACAGGTAAGGTGATAGATGTCAATATTCTTTCGAAATATTGTATATGTAAAAAATGGGCACATAAAAACACGGTTTTTGTCCTGTCGGTGAAAATCCATGGTGTAGATATAAACAGACTGAAGTATCGGGTAAGTCTTACAAACATAAAAAGTCTTCCGATTGCTGTTGTAGTAGAAATGCGTTCTATATTTAGATATCTTCCCATCCTGATTTGCTGAAATAATGTTTGCATAGAAAAACACAAAACTCGAATGAAAGTTTTCATAATGTCCTTTTATCACAGGTTCCTAAAACAACATTTGTACACATTGAAACACTTTCACTTGGTGTTTATAATGCTGTTTGCTCCTTTAAAGATGGTAATGTATCCAAATTAAAAAAGCTTCAGAAAATGGGAGTAGAACCAAAAGAATATTCGGTAAGTGCCATGAAAATTCTCGATAGGGAAAAATTAATGATAACAAGCATGCTTTTTCTGGATGATCAAAGAAAATTAGAAAATATAAAAGGAAAAAGAAGATAATATTAAGAAAAATACGGTAAAGACCGGTTACAGTGCAGGATTTTTTTGATGAGGTAAAATTTTATACAAAAGCTACTCTCTCTGTTTTCTATATATCATATTTTTTTAAATTGTGTTTTTTTTTCTATAAATTATTGTATGTTCTTACCTTTTTTCTGTATTCATGAACTGGAAATTTTTATTATATATTTCATATATATTCTTGTGTATACTGAAGTGAAATTTTTTGAAATATTCCTCAGACATTTAGCTAAGAAGCATATCTTGTAACACAGACAAGGAAAATTTCTATTAAATTCATTATTGTTCTCGGCAAAAATTACATTTTTAATCAGGCTGATCAATTTTTTTTAAAGAAATTTCACTTCTGTATAAAAATAAATGTTTATTTAATGCACATACAAATTTTTAAGCTTTAGTGTTCAATACTAATAGGTAAATAATATATTTCAAAATGCAATACCCTTTTTCGTTGCACGAAACTTGTTACATACCAAAAATACACAAATTTCATGTTTAAAAACATAAAATCAGTTTTCTTATTGTTGTTTTGGATACCATTTATGTAATATTTTAAGAATCTTTTTAATTCTGACACTTTAAGACATTGTGTTTACATGTGAATTTATAAGACACCAATGAAACTTTTCGAAATGTCGTATAATGATGTATTACCAAAGCCATATTTTCATGTATTGACACATTTTCACATGGTATTTATGATGCTTTATAGTCAACTTGGATGACAGTAATGTATCAGAGCAGAACATTCTTCAAAAATCGATGCATAATTTGAGAAAAATGATGCAAATGCTTTGAAATATCACGATAGATTTAAAAGTGAAAAATGCTATATATTTGTATTTTCTGAGAATTCTAAGTAAAAGAAATAAGTAAAAAGTCTTAAAAGTTATTGAGTATAAGCTAATATTTAAAAAAAATAGTGCAAATACAGATTGTAATTCATAATTTTTTTTGATGAAGTGACATTTTATAATAAAAATGCAAATATCTCAAAACGGTGTTTTGAAAAACGCGTTTACCCTTTTCTCAGAACCTATTCAACGGAAGTACTTGCAATCTTCATTGAATATTACTGATATGTTAATATATATACTGAAGCAAGCTTTTATTAATATTCCCATAATATTTTTGTAAAAAATCAGTTATCGTGAAAAAAAAATGACATTTTTCAAAAAATTCATAGTGATACTGTTGCGATGAATGTTTTTGAAAAAACTAAACAATATATTTGAAAAAGCTTCCAATCAGTTTAAATAAAAAAAAGTCTAATTAATATACAGAAAAAGTTTTAAGTCTGCACATTTAATAGTTTCTGAGAAAAAGATACATATAAATGCTCAATTTAACATTGTCGGTATAGGGGGTACCGACTACCCTTTGGAGTTGGAAAGGTAAAATTTTTTTAAATGCGGGTTCTTATATATCTACTTAATTAACATGTGACCAATGATATAGAGGATCGCTATCTCTCGTATAATGCATTATATTCTGATTTTGTTTTAATTTCTTTCTTAGTATATAAAATATACTACACTAAAATCAATTACCTGTCGGTACATTTTTGAGATTTCTGTACACCAATTAAGTTTAAATATACTCAATATACTACGCATCAAACTAATTTTTCGTACTGCTTTGCAACTTTTCCTAAAGTTGAATCATGAAATTTTATATAACTTTCTTTGTCTGTAATTTGATTCAAAAATTAGAAAAAAATCTTTGTTTTATCTACATTTTAATTTGAGCTATCTCTAAGACCATTTTCCTGAAACATTATTCAAATTTTTCGAAGCTCATTTTGCTCAGTTTACGTATACAAATTTAAAAAAGGTAACAAAGAAAAGTAATTAATCTTCCTATTATTATTGTTAATAAAAATAATTTTTCTGATATTTTTTTATGTCAAAGAGTGTTGTACAGTCGGACCCCGATTTACCTAACCCTTATTTAACGAATATCTCGATTTAACGAATTTTCTTTCTCTCTGTTAAAAATGAAGGCATAAAATCCCATTTAACGAATAATAAACCCTAAACTAAAGATTCATAGCAGATTTCAACGGCAGAAAATCTTTTTCGTTCATATTTGAAAAATTTGATTTCTATTTAAATGACATATCCTTTTCATCCGGAACAGGAAATGACCTTTCTTGTATGCAGCAAAATTCCAAGGGAAAGAAAACAACCCATTATTTGAGGAGTGGATCGAGACAGCGCTTTGCACCTTGAAATTTTAGCGCCATCTGTTATATAATATGGAAAATATCGCATTTTATTTACATTTTGGATAATTTGTACTTTTGATTTCTTGTTATTTTTGGCTTTATTTTATTAATTGTTTTATTATCTTTCTTGCTATTTTAATTAGTTAATTTGTTTTTTAATTTTCTGTAATCAACTTTTTTTATACTTATTGTTTTAAAAAATGGAGACTGAAATGAATGTACATACCACAGACTTAATCTGCTCATTTTGTGATCTAGACTTCACTCGCTCTTTCTGTTTGAAAAGGCATTTTAAAAATGTTCATGCTCACCAACAGGGTGATTTAAATGGAGGGATTTGAAGGAATTCAGTACTTTCAGTGGTATATATTGTTGCATTGTAAAATTTAGTTTATAAATTTACACTGTTAATAGTATGAATTTATACATTTTTGTATTAATGTTTTCTATTAAAGTTCGCGTAATTTTATATTAATAAATGTAAACTTTCTTTTAATTAACATTATAGAATTTGTTACATGGAGAGAAGAAGAAGAAAACAAGACCATGTCAAAATATGTTAGATAACGAGGAAGTAAAACACTTACAAATGGACACATAGTGATGAATTATCACTGTTGTCGAAGTGGGACATACAAACCAAAAGGCAAAGGTGTCAAGAGTTTAAAGTCACAAGGATCTGCTAAAATTGGAATTAGTTGCCCAGCAATAATAAAAGTTAGACAGAGTACTGAAAATGTAGTAGTGCAATATTTTCCGAATCATAAAAATCATGAAATCAGTTAGAGCACTTAAGGTTATCAGAGTCTGATAGGCAGCTGTTGCTGGTATAGTATTTTATTTATATAGTTTTATTATTAGTTACTATTGTTAGTTTTGTTTATTTATTTTTCAGGCGATTAAAAAAGGTGTTAGTGAAAAAAAATTCTGCAGGATATTAGAGAAAAAAATTACTGTTGAAGTGGCAGAAAGATGCTTATTGAAAAAAAGGATATCCATAATATTAAAAGGGTCTTCAATATTAATGGTTATATTAAAAGGCATGAAGTTGATGAAGTGAGTGTCAAGCTATGGACACAAGAAATAAAAAATATTGGAGAAATTGTATTGTTTTTTTCAAAGAGCAGGGACAATCAGGGAATGACTATGGATTGAAAGATGAAGATTTTGTCTTCATAATCATGACAGATTTTCAGAAGGAAATGATTACAAAATATGGAAAGGACAAAATTTGTATAGATGGAACACATGGGCTAAACAGCTATGATTTTAATTTATACTCAGTTCTGGTAGTCGATGACATAAGAATAGAATATCTGTGCATTTTATTTTTCCAACAAAAGTTCTGAAGATGTATTCAGAATTTATTTTAGTGCTATTAAAAATGCGGTGGGTATAATCGAAACTACAACATTTATGACTGATGATGCTCCAGCATTTATAATGCTTGCAGTTATGTGATGGGCACAGTTAAAAATGTCTTATTGTGTGCTTGGCACGTTACAAGAAACTGGCACCAAAATTTAAATAAAATTAAAAATCCTGAAAAGAGAAAAATTGTTAATAAAGCATTAAAGGCATTGAAGAGGAACTATGTTCAGAAACATTTTCTAAAACTTATGAAGCAATTCATACAAGAATTGTTAAATGACTCGACACTTGTGATTCGGAAAATGTTTCCAACAGAATTATGCTAAGAGACCAGAAAAAATGGGCCTATTGCTACAGGAAGGGTCTGGGCATAAAATACAAACATGTATTTGGAGTCCCTTCATAAAAAAATTAAATATCATTATTTTGAGGGAAAGCATCTCAAGAGACTAGACATTGCAATCGATGGTCTTTTAAAACTGGTTAGAGACTTAATATTTCAACGCCTAATAAAAATTGCAAAAAGAACCATTTCCTCTGATAAACTATCAAAAATTGTCAATAGCCACAGATTAGGCCTAGAGATTCAAAGCAATAGAATTGAAAAATTAGCAGATAACGAGTGGAAAATTGAATCCAATCATTCTAACTACCTAATATGCAAGAAAGAAGAAGAATGCCATAGATTATGTAATATAAAATGTACTGCCTGCAAAATTTGTATCCATTCCTATACATGCTCTTGGCTGTAGACAATTTAATAAGAGGAATATTTGCAAGCACATTCATAAAGTTGCCAAAATGTTTTTAAATGATACACATAATGAAGAAATACAAGAGATTTATGTAAATCAAAATGATATTTTAATAGAAACATTCGTTGTTTTACCATGTAGCTACAAATCTGCTAATAATGATGGTCATGAATCCAAAAAAGAAAAATCGAATGCATTCTTGCTCTTA